>LAZJ01000018.1:0-166601 GCA_006503525.1 Cryphonectria nitschkei | reverse complement strand
CCTCTTCCTACTACCTTTACAAGTTCCTTACCTGAACAATATCTTTCACTTGTTAGTTCTTGCTGTATATATAGATCGTTCGCCTTTAGAGCTATTACGATAAAATATATAGCTTTGGCATTAGATCTCAAAATAATATTTAGATTGATAACTGAAGAACTATCTGAAAGAAATCTATCTGATAGTAGGAAATGTAAACTTTTATATACTTAGTTCTTCAGTTCTGAATCGTCTGACTATATTTTTAGTCTGTATAGTTAACTCTGAAAATCAGTTAACTATATATATAGTTTATATAGTTATACTAATAATCCTAATCCTTAATTATATAATTATAGATATCTTTTTCTAATATATTCTAGCTTTGCTGGTTCCTATTAGTCTGTCTTTATAATTTTCTGTCTAGTATTAGTATTATTAGTTTATAATATTATCTCCTTTCTATAGCTTTTTGTTCCGAAAGTCTTTCTATAAGTTATTCCTTGTTCTAGTAGTATTGATTATATTTTTCTAATTCGTTATATCAAACAGAGTTAATAAATCTTATATCTACAAACCCTTTCTTTATCTGAAAAGTATCCAGAACCGGAACTTCTTAGTTTTCTGTTTTTTAGAAAATTTTATTGAAATACCCTCTTATTCCTATTACAAAAGTTATAATCTTAATTTCTGCAAAGTATTGCCTACTAATTCTTCTTGCTGTATTAAGTATATTTGTTTTAGTCGCTCTAAGTATAATGTCTTGGGCTCTTTTCCTGAAGAGCTCTGTAATATTGCTGTTCAGTACTGCAAATTGGAAGACAAGATTAAGAAAAAGGAAACCAAATTCCTTCGTTTGTATTAGCAGAAACGGTTATAGTCCGAGAAGATAAAGCATGCCTTGCATTGCAGCATTACTCAGGTAGAGGAGCTGGATCGTATGGAAGCGGAGGAGGCCGAGGCAGAGCGTTGTACAGCTGCCGAGGCGAATCGAAGCGTAGAGGAGCTGGTTCCTGCTAGTCCCCTGCCTGAGAATTTTGAATCCTTTTTTCAGGTAAACCTAGACCTATCCTTGCTTGAAAGTTTCGATTTTTCTGTCTTTCTGTCCGAGAAAGTACTCTTTGTATTTTGAAGTTTGTTTTATCCTTTTAATTCCAATATTTTATTTTTTATTCTATTTATTAATTTTATATTTCTAGCTTAATTTATTCTTAGATTCTATTATTCTGCTATTTAATAAGATATTCTGTTTTAGTAGCTTATTATCTATAGTTATAGATTTTTCTGATTTTTTAGTAGATTATATAATATTTTTTAATTAATTCTGAATAAAGATTTGCTAGTTTTTTCTATATATTCTTGCTATAGTTATAGTTTTTCTATTTAATAAGATATTATTATTTTTTTCTTTATTTTTTTAAGCTAAGAATTTCTTTGATTTTAAATTTATCTTTATATTCTAATTCTTTGTCTTATACTAGTAGTATATTTAGATATACTAGTTTAAGCAGTAAAATATAAAATACTGAATATATTCTTATTTTTTGTAATAGTTTGAGTTTATAGTTAATATCTGATTGTTTTTTTTTGATTTTAAATAATCTGAATTTTTTATAATCTAATTTTTTGCTTAGTTATTTAGATTTGATATTTTTGTTGTATAAGTAGATTTTATCTCTTTTCTGTAAGTAAGGTTTTTTGATTCTTTTTTTGTTTGCCTGAGCTATTATATTAATTATAATTTTCTTTAGTTTGTTCTGTATTTTTTATTCTAATTCTTTGATTTTAGTAGCTCTATTTTCTGCTATAGATACTATTGCTTCTAGCAATACTTTATAATAAGCTATTAGTTATTATCTGTATAATATATAGAATAGTAATTCTTTTATAGTTAATATAATTATACTGTTATATATAAATTGTATTAAGAATAAATAGCTAATTTAATTATTTTGTTCTTTATTGATATAGTATTATAGATATATTTTAATAACTTAGTTAATTTTTTCTGTTTGTCTATTTATTTATAGATAAAAGGCTATTAATATTCTGTATTTAGCTCTAAGTATTTTTATAAATAAGATCTAGAAGTTAGAACAGAATTTTCTGTCTTTATTAGAAATAACTTTTTCTAGTATTCTGTATTATATAATAACAATTTATAGGAATATATATACAAATTCTTCTACAGTATTTACTTTCTTATATAGAATAAAATAGCTATATTTACTTAGTCAGTATACTACTACTAAGATACTATTATATAGTATATTAATTAAAAATTTTCAAAATAGTAGTAGCTTAGTAATAAAGTCTAAGCTAATAGATAACTAAATAGTTTTAAGTACTAGTAGAGATTGCAGTAATCTGTAAGGTTTGTATTATTCTGCTTTATTTTTCCTGTAATTATTGTATTGCTATAGGATTTTCTTGATTCTTGCCTTAAAATCTAGAAAATCCTAGTATTTTTGTATTTAGTTGTAAATTGCTTGTATCTCTTGATAACTATATACTAGTATACTATATATTTTCTTAATATATTTATCTTATTCTTCTTTAGTTATATTCTAAGAATATTTTCTTTTGTATCTGATTTTTATAATTATACTGATTTTTCTAGTCTATACCAGATTTTCTTCTTTATCTTAGTTAAGCAGTATCTATTTCTATAATACTTCTGCTAATAAGTAATCTGATTTCCTGCTGAATATATCTGTATATATATTTTCTTTTCTTTAGATATAGGTAATTTTGATATCGAACTGTAATATAAATTCTGTCTATCAGATTTGTTTTTTATTAAAGATTTTTATTATTATAAATATTATCAGATTCTTATAATCTGTAAATACTTTTACTGTATATTTTGTACCGATTAAGTAGTATTCTTATTCTTAGAATATATATACTATAGTTATAAGTTTTTTATCCAGAATTCTGTATTATACTTTAGGTCTATTGAATTTTTTACTGAAGTATATAATAAGGTATAGCTTGCTTTCTGAGTCTTGTTATATAAGATTTTCTCTGATTGTATAATCCAATATATTAGTATATATTTCGAATTTCTTATTTAGGTCTGCTTTTTATAGTATTAATGCTTTGATAAACTTGTTTTGTAGAATCTGAAATACTTTTTCTTGCTCTTTATTCTATATAAACAGTATATCTTTTTTTATAAGATCTGTTAGAGGTTATATAATTTTTGTATAATTGCTAATAAACTGTTAATAGTAGTTATAGTATTCTTGAAAAGCTTTAATATTCTTGATATTCTGTAGCTAAGGCTAATTTCTAATTATTTTGAATTTGTTATTCTATATTTGTATTTTTTCTGGCTTAATTGTATATCTGAGGTAGTTGATTTTTATTATTTTTCAGTAATACTTCTGAAAGTCTACTAGTAGTTTAGCATTTTATAGTTATTATAATACTATTCTGATATACTATTAGTATTTTTTTAATATTTTCGAGAAAATGAGAATATTATTAAAATAAGTAATAATAAAATAATCTAAATATTTTTACAAAATATAATTAATAAATTTCTAGAAAGAGGCAGATATATTGATAAGCCTGAATAGTATAACTAAATATTTGTAGTAACTATAGTATATTTTGAATACTATCTTCTATTTTTTATCTTTTTTTATTCGGATAAGATTATATACTCCTTTAAAATTAAATACTATAAAGATTATAGCTTTTTATAGTTTATTTTGTAATTCTTTTATAAGTAAGAGTAGATACTGATTTTTGATTGTAATATTGTTAAGCTGTCTATAATTAATATATAGTTGTAATTTACTGTTTTTCTTAGGTATAAATAAGATTGGATATTCTACTGGCAACTTTAATAGTTATATATATCCTTTTTTTAAGTTTTCATTAAAGTATTTTCTAAATACTTTTAGTTATTCTTTATCTAATCTGTAGATAGCTGAAAACTTAGATTGCTATTCTAATTGTAAGAATATTTTATAATTGAAATTGCTATATTCTAGAAGCTCTGTTTCTAGCTTATCCTGGAAAAGCTTATAAAACTTATAGTATTCTGCTAGTATACTATTGAATTAGCTTATCAATCCTTTATTACTATTTATTATATAGTTAAATAGTAAGAAATATTATTAGGTACTGTATTTTGTTTTTATTATTTGCCTAATAAAAAGACTATTATATATAATACTATTTTTTATTTATATAACTATTAGTTTGTTCTTACTTTATATTATAAGGACTGAATTTATTATAACTCTTCTCTATAAGCTATTATTATACCTTATTAACGATTTAGAAATATATATAGATTTATTTAAACTGAAAACTTTTTCTTATTATTTAGCAATCAAATCTAATCTTTTATTTTTAATTGCAATCCTTTCCTAGGGTACAGTATTATCCTATAAAATCTAGCTAATAATCTAATTAATTCAGAGATTGTTAGTCTATAGCTAAAGAATACCTAAAATTAGCTTGTATTTTGCTATATCTATAATATCTAATATAAGAAATATAGTATATCCTTATACTTTAGTATTAAGATAATTAGTTTTCTGTTGTATCTTTCTATTATTATATTCTACTTTTCTTCTATCTATAGCTGCTAATCAGTAGGTTTTCTGTTTGAATTTTCAGAGTATATTATCTCTGTTTACTATTTATAGTAATATAAAATTCTCTTGAATGCTATTATCTACTAGTATACTGTATTTCCTTCTATTGATTTGAACTGTAAGTTTAATTTGGAGGAATTTAGATATATTATTTTCTGCTGTATATAGGGACCTTTCCTGTTCTAGTCAGTTATTATTCTTTATAGCTAATTTTTGCTTTTTAGATCTTTTGCTGCTTGTTAAGCTATACAAGCTGCCTATTATGCTAGTCTGCAGGCTTTTTGCTGCTTTAAGGATTCTGGTTATAGTTTAAGGTCTGCTTCTTTTTTATTAGCTACTTTTTCTGCTGAAAATAGTACTGTCTTGTCTTCTTTCCGGATAACTTTCTACATTTCGATATAGTCTAGAAATCTATTATACTATATCTGTACTTTTTGTTCTATATATATTTTGTATAGTAGCCTGTAGCATTCTTTATAGTTATCAGATCTTAGTATGTATTCTGTATAGTAGCCTGATCCTATAGATATAGCTATATATTCTGACTGAATCTGCCTGATTTTAAAGTATTATATTTCTTTTTTTATAATTGTAATAATTAGTTATTTCCCTTTTCAGTTAGAAAATTAGTTATTCTATACTTTTTCGTATAGATAAGTAATACAGTTTGCAAAAATATACAAAATCTATAATAAGTCTTTATAATACTTTTCTGCTAAGAATAGTTATTTGTCTTTTTATAGCTAGATTATCTATTTTGTATATACAATTCTTCTGTATGTATTGTTGAATATAGTATCTAGTATATAGAATATTGCTTCTAATTTGTTAGTTTTTTCTTCGTTTATTATATTCTGAAACTTTCTTTAGTAAGATATAATTTTCTATAATTTTTCTACTTTTTGCTTAGTTTCTTGCTATTATTCTATACTGGAAGTTATATTATTGCTAGATATATTGCTAAATATCTTTAATACTTTTCTTCTATTAGAAAACTATTTTATAGCTTGCTTATTACTTAAATATATTAAGTAGAAATTATTAGTATATATAATCTATAATATATTTCTATAATTTAAGTCTAATATTTCTTTAGATAGTTAATTAGCTTATATAGTTTCTTAGTATAGTAGGCATTCTATATAATAATAATATTCCTTTTGCTAAACCTGCTTTTTACAGTATACTTATATATAGATATATAGTACTTTTTCTTCTCTTTGTATAATATTTGCTTACTATATAGAAATATTGCTTTCTTATCTAGCAATATTAAACTAGCAGAATTTAGATACTTTTCTAAATTCTCCCTACTTTTTAGATCTGTATTTTCTAGCAAAGTATTCTTTCCTTCTGCAATTATAATACTTAATATTTTTATTGTAAAATATTCTTTCTACTATATCTAATTCTATTAGTTCTGTATATATTATTCCTCTATAAACTATAGACTATTAGTTCTTACAATTATTATACTGTTTTTTTCTTTAGATTTTTTTTTCTATATTAAGCTAGTATTTTTATAGTATATTTAGCTAATAGCTTATTCTCTTATATTATTATTCTCTTTTGTAAAAGTATTTATCGATTTATATAATATTTATAGTAAATTTGCTAAGGATTTCTAGCTAGTCTTATTTATAGATTTTATCTTTAATATAATCTTTAAATCTTTAATAGTAGTATTTAATAAGTTTATTTTCTTTCTAAAATAGCTATAAAGCTAGCTATTTGAATTCTGAAATATAGAGTAATACTGATTTAGTCTATCAGAAGCTTATAAATTGCTTAGCAATTTCTCTCTGTTTGTCAGAATTGCTGAAAGTATTGCAAATTGCCTGTTCGAAACTTTCGAATATATTGAATATAGCTTAAATACTCTCTTTTCGTATATCTAGATCTATAAAATACTTTATATAATCTCGGAAACTTGGTTCGTACTATACAAATACTTGCTTTTCAAGCTTTATTCCTATTAGTATAACTTTTTTTTTCTCTTATCTAAACTGTTCTTTATAGTATATAAAGTATGCTTTATATTGAGTAAGGAATTCTTAGAATTTGTTCTAAGATTTTTCAAATATATTAGGTTTATCTAGTTTGTAAGTACAGTTAATAGTAATCAGGAGAGGAGCTTGCAATATTCTGGAAGTATTTATTATATTGCTAGTAAGATTGTTCTATAGCTGACAAATAATAGCTTTCTAGCAGTTAATAATTATAGTATACTATTCTTATTATTTTTAGAATATTATAAATTAGTTAGTTATATATTAAAGCTAGTTAATAATATTCTAGAAAATCTGCTGTTTTTTCTGAATATTAGAAATAGTATTTATAGTTAATATTCTTTTTTCAAAGAATCTAAATATAGAATATTATATAATAGGTACTTATAGATTATATTAAATAAGAATTGTTAAAATATAATGATTATATATTTAAATACCTGACTTAGATATAGCTATAACTTATTATTTATTTATATTAGTAATACAATGCTATAGAATTCCTTACCTGAATAATATCTTTTATTTATTAGTTCTTACTGTATATATAGATTGTTTGCTTTTAGAGCTATTATAATAAAATGTATAGCTTTAGTATTAAATCTTAAAGTAATATTTAGATTGATAACTGAAGAACTATCTGAAGGAAATCTATTTGATAGTAGGAAATGTAAACTTTTATATACTTAGTTCTTCAGTCTTGAATCGTCTAACTATATTCTTAGTCTGTATAGTTAACCTTGAGAGTCGGTTAACTATATATATAGTCTACATAGTCGTGCTAATAACCCTAACTTTTGATTATGTAATTATAGGTGTTTTTTTCTGACGTATCTCAGCCCTGCTGGTTTCCGTCGGCCTGTCTTTGCGACCTCCCGTCTGGTGTTGGTGTTGTTGGTTTATAACAATAAAGCAATATATTCAAAAGAGTAAATTTACTCTAATATACTATAAAACTAAAGAAAACTTAGCTAATTTTTAACTAAAAGTATTTTTATTAATTAATTTACAAACTATATTAAAAAGCTAGACTTATTTAGAAAAAAAACTACTTAAATAGTCTAAAAAGCTAATTATATATCTAGTTATATATATATATATATAATAAATTAAAATTTCGAAAAATAAATATTTTACTATTTTAATATTGAAAAAGTATTAAAATAATAGCTTTTATATCTAACTTATAGATTTTTATTATAATAAATTCTAAGCTAAATTGTTATGAACCAACACTGCTAACACCAGGCAAGGTCACAAGAACAGGCTGACAGGAACCTGCAGGGTCAGAATACATTAGAATAGAATACCAAGATTACATAAGCAAGAATTAGAGTTACAGAACCTGCTAATCAGAACAGATAGCTTTAGATATATACTATCCAAAGCTACTTAGATAACTCAGCTAACTTGCTATCCCAGATATCCGAACTAAAGAACTAAATATATAAAAGTTTATATTTCCTACTGTTAGATAGATTTCCTTTAGATAGTTCTTCAATTATCAATCTAAATATTACTTTAAAATCTAATACTAAAGCTATATATTTTATTGTAATAGCTCTAAAGGCAAACAACCTATATATACAGCAAGAACTAACAAGTAAGAGATATTATTTAGATAAGGAATTCTACAGTATCGTATTGCTAATATAAACAAATAACAAATTACAGCTATATCCAAATTAAGCATTTAGATATATAATTATTATATTTTGACAATTCTTATTCAATACAGTCTACAAGTACCTATTATACAATATTCTATATTCAGATTCTTTAGAAAAGAATATTAACTATAGATACTATTTCTAGTATTTAGAAAAAATAGCAAATTCTTTAGAATATTATTAACTAACTATAGTATATAATTAACTAATTTACTATATTTTAGAAATAATAAAAACAGTATATTATAACTATTAACTGCTAGAAAACTATTATTTGTTAGCTATAGAATAACTTTACTAGCAATATAATAAATACTTCCGGAATATTACAAGCTCTTTCCCTGATTACTATTAACTGTACTTACAAACTAGACAAACCTAATATATTTGAAAGATCCTAGAACGAATTCTAAAAATTCCTTACTTAATATAAAGCATATTTTGTATACTATAAAGAACAGTTCGGATAAGAGAAAGAAAAGGTTATACTAGCAGAAATAAAGCTCAAAAAGTAAGTACTTGTATAATACAAACTAAGTTTCCGAGACTATATAGAATACTTTATAGATCTAGATATACAAAAAGAGAGTATTTAAGCTATATTTGATATATTTAAAGGCTTTGAACAGGCAATTTGCAATATTTTTGGTAATTCTGATAAATAGAGAGAAATTGCTAAGCAATTTATAAGCTTCTGACAAACTAAATCAGTATTACTCTATACTTCAGAATTCAAATAGCTAGCTTTATAGCTATTTTAGAAAGAAAATAAGCTTATTGAATATTATTATTAAGAATTTAAGAATTATATTAAAGATAAAATCTATAAGCAAAATTAGCTAGAAATTTTTAGTAAATTTACTATAAATATTATACAGATTAATAAATACTTTTACAAAAGAGAATAATAATATAAAAGAATAAGCTATTAGCTAAATATACTATAAAAATACTAGCTTAATATAGAAAAAAAAATCTAAAGAAAAAAACAGTATAATAATTGTAAGAACTAATAGTCTATAGCTTATAGAGGAATAATATATACAGAATTAATAGAATTAGATATAGTAGAAAGAATATTTTACAATAAAAATATTAAGTATTATAATTGCAGAAGGAAAGAATACTTTGCTAGAAAATATAGATCTAAAAAGTAGGGAGAATTTAGAAAAGTATCTAAATTCTGCTAGTTTAATATTGCTAGACAAGAAAGCAATATTTCTATATAATAAGCAAATATTATACAAAGAGAAGAAGAAGTACTATATACCTATATATAAGTATACTATAAAAAGCAGGTTTAGCAAAAAGAATATTATTATTATATAGAATATCTATTATACTAAGAAACTATATAGGCTAATTAACTATCTAAAGAAATATTAGACTTGAATTATAGAAATATATTATAGATTATATATACTAATAATTTCTGCTTAATATATTTAAGTAATAAGCAAGCTATAAAATAGTTTTCTAGTAGAAGAAAAGTATTAAAGATATTTAGCAATATATCTAGCAATAATACAATTTCTAGTATAGAATAATAGCAAGAAACTAAGCAAAAAGTAGAAAAATTATAGAAAATTATATTTTACTAAAAAAAGTTTCAGAATATAATAAACGAAGAAAAAACTAACAAATTAGAAGCAATATTCTATATACTAGATACTATATTCAATAATGTATACAGAAGAATTGTATATACAAAATAGACAATCTAGCTATAAAAAGATAAATAACTATTCTTAGCAGAAAAATATTATAAAAACTTATTATAGATTTTGTATATTTTTGCAAACTGTATTACTTATCTATACGAAAAAGTATAGAATAACTAGTTTTCTAACTGAAAAGGGAAATAACTAATTATTACAATTACAAAAAAAGAAATATAATACTTTAAAGTCAGGCAGATTCAGTCAGAATATATAGCTATATCTATAGGATCAGGCTACTATACAGAATGCATACTAAGATCTGATAACTATAAAGAATATTACAGGCTACTATACAAAATATATATAGAACAAAAAGTACAGATATAGTATAATAGATTTCTAGACTATATCGAAATATAGAAAGTTATCTGGGAAGAAGACAAGATAGTACTATTTTCAGCAGAAAAGGTAGCTAATAAAAAAGAAGCAGACCTTAAACTATAACCAGAATCTTTAAAGCAGCAAAAAGCCTGCAGACTAGCATAATAGGCAGCTTGTACAGCTTAACAAGCAGTAAAAGATCTAAAAAGCAAAAATTAGCTATAAAGAATAATAACTGACTAGAACAGGAAAGGTCCCTATATACAGCAGAAAATAATATATCTGAATTCCTCCAAATTAAACTTACAGTACAAATTAATAGAAGAGAATACAGTATACTATTAGATAGTAGCATCTAAGGGAATTTTATATTACTATAGGTAGTAAACAGGAATAGAATACTCTGGAAATTCAAATAGAAAACCTACCAGTTAGCAGCTATAAATAGAAGAAGAGTAGAGTATAATAATAGAAAGATATAACAGGAGACTGATTATTTCAATACTGAAATATAAAGATATACTATACCTTTTATATTAGATATTATAGATATAGCAAAATATAAGCTGATTTTAGATATTTTTTAGCTATAGGCTAACAATTTCTAAATTGATTAGATTACTAGCCAGATTTTATAGAATAATACTATACTCTAGGAAAAGATTGTAATCAAAGGCAAGAGATTAGATTTGACTGCTAAATAACAAGAAGAGATCTTTAGTTCAAATAAATCTATATATACCTCTAAATCGTTAATAAGGTACGATAATAGCTTATAGAGAAAGATTACAATAAACTCAGTCCTTACAATACAAAGCAAGAATAAACTAACAGTTATACAAATAAAAAATAGTACTATATACAATAGTCTTTTTATTAGGCAAATAATAAAAACGAAATATAATATCTAATAATACTTTTTACTATTTAATTATATAATAAATAGTAATAAAAGATTAATAAGCTAATTCGACAGTATACTAGCAGAATATTACAAGTTTTATAAGCTTTTCTAGAATAAGCTAGAAATAGAGCTTCCGGAATATAGTAACTTTGACTACGAAATACCCTTATAACCAGAACAGCAATCTAAGTTCTTAGCTATCTACAGATTAGATAAAGAATAACTAAAGGCATTTAGAGAATACTTTAACAAAAACTTGAAGAAGAAATATATATAACTATTAAGGTTACTAGCAGGATATCTAATCTTATTTGTATTTAAGAAAAATAGCAAACTATAATTATATATTGATTATAGGCAGCTTAATAATATTATAATTAAAAATCAGTATCTATTCCTATTTATAAAAGAATTATAAAACAGACTATAAGGAGCTATAATCTTTATAGTACTTGACTTTAAGGGAATATATAATCTTATTTGAATAAAGGAAAGCAAAGAATAGAAAACAGTATTCAGAATATACTATAGTTATTACAAATATTTAATTATACTATTCAGGCTTATTAATATATCTACTTCTTTTCAGGAATTTATTAACTATATTTTACAAGAATACTTAGACTACTTTATTATTACTTACTTTAATAATATTCTTATCTTCTTGAAAACCTTAAAAAAATACTAACAGTATATCAGAATAGTATTATAATAACTACAAGATACTAAACTACTAGTAGACTTTCAGAAATATTACTAGAAAACAATAAAGATCAACTACCTCAGATATACAATTAAGCTAGAAAAAATACAAATATAGAATAACAAATTTAAAGCAATCAGAAATTAGCTTCAGCTATAGAATATTAAAAATATTAAAGCTTTTTAAAAATACTATAACTACTATTAATAGTTTATTAGTAAATATATAAAAATTATACAATCTCTAACAGATTTTATAAAGAAAGATATACTATTTATATAGAGCAAAGAGCAGGAAAAGGTATTCTAAATTCTACAAAACAAGTTTACCGAAATACTAATACTGTAGGAAGCAGACCTGAATAAGGAATTCAAAGTATATATCAATATATTAGACTATACAATTAGAGAAGATCTTATATAATGAGATTCAGAAGGTAAGCTATACTTTATTATATATTTTAGCAAGAAACTTAATAGACCTGAAGTATAATACAGGATTCCAGACAAAGAACTTATAGCTATAATATATACATTCCAAGAATAGGAGTACTACTTGATTAGTACAAAATATACAGTAAAGGTATTTACAGATTATAAGAATCTAATAATATTTACAATAATAAAAGTCTTTAATAAGAGATAAATCTGATAGGCAGAATTTATATTACAGTTTGATATCAAAATTATCTATATCTAAGAAAAGGAAAATATATGTATAGATATACTTAGCAGAAAATTAGACTATCTATTAGCAGAAGTATTATAGAAATAAATACTGTTTAACTAAAATAAAGAAGAAAATTTAATATAGATTAAAGAAATTAATATAGTTACAAGAATTAGCTATAAAGGTAAGTACCTTCAGAATATAACTAAAAAAGAATAAGACAAATATATTAAGAAAATATATAGTATATTAGCATATAGTTATCAAGGGATACAAGCAATTTATAACTGAATATGAAAATACTAGGATTTTCCAGGTTTCAAGGCAAAAATCAGAAAAATCCTATAGCAATATAACAATTGCAGGAAAAACAAAGCAGAACAATACAAACCTTACAGATTGCTGCAACCTCTACCAGTACCTAAAACTATTTAGTTATCTATTAGCTTAGACTTTATTACTAAGCTACTGCTATTTTGAAAACTTTTAACTAATATACTATATAATAGTATTTTAGTAGTAATATGCTAACTAAGCAAATATAGCTACTTTATTCTATATAAAGAAGTAAGTACTGCAGAAGAACTTATATATATATTTCTACGAATTGTTATTATATAATACAGAATACTAGAAGAAATTATTTCTGATAGAAACAGAAAGTTCTGTTTAAACTTCTAAATCTTACTTATAAAAGTATTTAGAACTAAATACAGAATATTGACAGCCTTTTATCTACAAATAAACAGATAAACAGAAAGAATTAATCAAGTTATCAAAACATATTTATAATACTATATTAATAAAAAACAAGACAATTAGATTAGCTATTTACTTCTAGTATAATTTGCATATAATAGTATAATTATATTAATTATAAAGAAATTACTATTCTATATACTGTACAGATAATAATTAATAGCTTACTATAAAGTACTGCTAGAAGCAATAGTACCTGTAATAAAAAACAGAGCTATTAAAATCAAGAAACTAGAATAAAAGATCTAGGACAAATTCAGGAAAATTACAGTTAATATAACGATACAAGCAAACAAGAAAAAGATCGAGAGATCTTACTTATAGAAGGGAAATAAGGTCTACCTATACAATAAAAATATTAAATCTAAATAACTAAGCAAGAAATTAGATTACAAAAAGTTCAGACTATTCAAGATCAAAGAAAAACAATTAAATATCAACTATAAACTCGAACTACTACGAAAAATAAGAATATACCTAGTATTCTACATTTTGCTGCTTGAACCAGCATACCCAGATATACTACTAGTACAAGATAAAGAATTAGAATACAAAAACGAATTTGAAATCAAAGAAATCCTCAGCTCAAGAAAACGAAGGAGAGGATATTAATACCTTATTAAATAGCAAAACTATAATTACAGTAAGAATACATAGGAAAAACTAGCAAATCTCTACCTAGAACTGATTAAGAAATACTATACAATCTACTGAAAAATCAGAAAAATCTACAACTACAGATAACAAGCTACCAGAACAGAATACCTCGTCGAATAGCAAGACAATAGGATACAAGAATAGACCAGACTAGAAATACAAGGTTAGCAAATAGAACAAAGAACAGAATATTGGAACTGGAAAGATAAGGCAGACTTTAAGATACAGAAAGAACAGACCTCTCTATCCCAGAACAAGAACCAGAGACAACAGCCTTATTAAGAAAGCCTAACCAATCTACTATGCTAGCCTCTATATCTACAGAATTCTAATCAAACCCTTTAAAAGAAAAATTTTCAGCTGCAGCAGCTGACTTCTTAGCTATTACAGAACGTACCCTAACAGCAATATGTATCCGCTCCTCTTCAGCTTCCTCCCGTTCTAACTCCTCTATACTTAAAAAGCTACAATAGATAGCTTTTATTATCTTCTCAAACTATAAACGTTTCTGCTTGCAAAGCTGCTCTACTTCTGTAGCAGCATTATACAGCTAGCTTTTAGCATTTTCAAGCTAATCTTCCAGATATTGGTATTGAATGCTAATACAGCAAATCTCTGTTATACTCAACCCCTGAATATTGCAATACAAATACTCTAGGCATATATACTTAGTATAGCGAGAAGAATCTTCGATAGAAACCTGACAGGACAGAATACTGCAACCCTTACAAAAGGAGCAGGACAGCATAGTAATAGCGTTGCGAAGAATTAACGAAAGGAAGGAATCCTTTTGCTTAGTTTTCTCGGTACAAGAACGAAATTTGTTGACTCTGCTCGATATAACGAATCAGGAAGGTACGATTAATGCTACCAGGATAAGGAATAACTTACGGAAGGACTTTCAGGACGAAAGACTACAGAAGAGAGATAATATTATAAACCAATACTGCCAATACTAGGCAAGGTTACAAGAACAGGCTGATAGGAACCTGCAGAGTCAGAATACGTCAGGATAGAATACTAAGATTATATAAGTAAGGATTAGAGTTACAGAACCTGCCAATCAGGACAGATAGCTTTAGATATATGCTATCTAAGGCTACCCAGATAATTCAGCTAATTTGCTATCCCGGATATCCGAACTGAAGAACCAAGTATATAAAGGTTTACATTTCCTACCGTTAGATAGATTTCCTTCAGATAGTTCTTCAGTTATCAATCTAAGTATCACTTTAAGATCTAATGCCAAAGCTATACATTTTATCGTAATAGCCCCAAAGGCGAACGACCTACATATACAGCAAGAACCAACGAGTGAGAGATATTGTTCAGGTAAGGAACTCTACGGTATCGTATTGCTAACATAAACAAACGATAAGTCACAGCTACACCCAAGTCAGGCACTTAGGTATGTGATCGTTACATAAATTTTATATATAAAATATAGCTTAAAAGAAGCTATTAGTCTACTGTTTCCAATAGTAACTATTTCTAATAAAAAAAGAATAAACTTTTTAAATAAAAAGTCTAGCTATAAACTAAAAAGCAAAAGCTTTAAAAAGAAATTCTAGCTAATTACTAATATTTAAATATTTTTATTTAAAAAATAAAAAATACTATAGAATAAAATTTCTTTTAAAATAAATATTATTTAAAAAATAAAATAAAATTAATTGAATAATAGAATATATAAATAAATAAAAAATATTAAAATTTAATTAAATTAATAAATTATTATTAAAAAAATTATATTTAATATAAATTTTTAATATTGAAATATTTATAAATATAATATATATATATATAATCTAATATTTTAATTAATAACTAAAAAGCTATATATAATAATTTATTTATTAGTAATAAATACAAAATTATATATTTTGTTTTTTATTTAAATTATTATAGTAATTCTAATAATTTAAATAAACTATAATTTTTGTAATTTAAATAATCTATTTCTATATTCTAATTATTAATTATATAAGTTTTATTTTATATTATATCTGATATCTAGCTTTTTTAGTCTACTTGTTTCTGTAGCTTGCTTTGTAACTTGCATATTGGATAGGTTATAACAGATCTCTTCCGAGTAGCTTTCGTGCCACTGTTTCGTGACCTGCATGTTGGATAGGTTACAACACTAGAGTAGAATAGCCTTGCCCTACGTCTCACTCATCTCGGTGGCCGAACTGTCCGCGGACACCGGATTGCGATGTAGTATCGGATTCTGCGCGTCTTCGCCTGCAACCCCTCTTTATCGAGCGCATAGAAAGATGTCGGATCGGATGGAGGACTTTTGCCTGGCTTGCCGAGACGAGGAGCCAAGAGCTATGTGTCCAATCCTTTTCGGTCGGTTTTTTGTCTACATGAGTGGCGGCGCCAGTACCAGGCTGTTGCTTGGCGAAGAGCAGCCATGAGCAGCCATGACTCTCCGTCCTGTGGCGTCCAATTAGCTCTGCAGGGCAATGCAGGACCCCTTCATGTGGTTGGGCTCGGGGCTGACATCCGGAAGTAGCAAGAAGGATTTATGCTTGCAAGTGGCGTATCTTGGGGTACGCCCACCCCCACTCATATCGTGAAGCCATGGCACGATGGCAGCAGTATGTGGGGACTGTCGAGAGAGGTTTCGGAGGAGGTTACACGAGACGACGAGCGCAGTCAGTGCGGAAGGAATGTATTCATATTGCTTCACTCTGAACAGTTTCGATGGGTGCACTGGTCTGGGTGGAAGACGCAGTGCTCACCCCTTGCATATACATTCGACTGTTGTATGGTACTATGCAAGCACGTCAAAGGGGGCTAAGAGCGCTATTGGGCACATGCAGAGAATTGGTGTGGTTGTAGCACACAGTACATGGTACATGATGTGCGGGTCCACGCTACGATCTGGCCAGCGACAGGGATCTAGGCATAGGCATGACATCCGAGGAGGCCCCACTTGATGCGGTACCGTAGTACCCCCATGTGAAACAGAGTGGTAGGTGGCAGCGTACCTCCTACTGTGGTGGGCGTGTGCGCTGCGGTATGCGCGCGCAGTGTACTACAGAAGTTGCCGAGTCACTACCAGTTTGGGGAGTTGAAAGGCCGTCTGTTTGTTTGAGACCATGGCCTATATGAGGAGGAGGTAAACATGCCACACACCTTTTTTTATCCTCTTGCCTCCTGCGGGGGAGCAGACAGATTTGGGTTTGAACGATCTCGGGAGGGAAAGGAGGGGAGGGGGAAGGGCAATGCAGAATTGGATGGGCTTTTCAGAAAGAACGACAAGCTCACCTGCCGGGATTCAGTGCAGTCTCGAACGTGGTCGGCTCTTCCCTGTCATCATCAGCTAACCGTCTGCCGTTCCTCCACTACTTCTTTTACCTCTCCTCTTTCTCTCTCGCTCTTTTTCTTCTAGAAAATAATAAAATCACACCACATTGTTTCTACTTAATTTGTCAGGGGCAACGTTGGCGCATCATCACGGCCAGCAGACGGCCTTACACATACCTGCTGATGATGCTTGATCATCGTTACTTTGGCTGAGGCAAGCCTACCAACCAATCACTACCGGAGAGAGAGATACGACCAAGCAACCTGTGACCTGTGAAGTGGACTCAGCTAGGGCTATAGCTGTGCACGCAAATCGACGTCAACGGGCAGCATCAGGCTGCAGACGGTCCGCGACACCACACCGACGCTGCAGCAGCTGCTGCAGGACGCTGTGAACACACAAGCGGTGCGAGGCTTCGGCTACCACCGTCAATTACCATCCCGCGTGGCTATCGGCCCCCAAAAACATAGCGCTCATTGTCTTGCTCGGGGATCCGCGACCGACCGTTTGGGATTGATCGTCGGACGAGAAAAGACAGCCAGGAGAAACATAACCCAGCCGTGCGCGATGGATTCCACGTCGGAAAAGAGCGCCGGTGACCGGGACGGGTCCGACCTGCGCATAAACCGCAGCGGACCGGGCGCCTGCGACGACGACAAGGTGGACGAGGTTGAGCTGCAGGATCTCGATCGCAAGAGGGAGGAGGCCGGCGGCGGCCGGCGTCAGTTCCCACGCCTAGGAATCGATGCCCTCGTGCACGAGTCCCGGCCTTCAGGGGAACCAAATGAGGACGGGACGTACCAATTCTACAAGGTGTACAAGAGACGCTGGTTCGGGCTTGTGCAGCTGACTCTGCTAAACGTAGTCATCAGTTGGGAGGTGAGTGTCCCTTTTTTTATTTTTATAACACTGTTCGTCCTGCTTTCTTGTTTGGTTAAGGGCTTGGGGAGAGGTGGGAAAGGAGGACGGGGAGATTGTGTCCAAGCCACTGTGACATTTGGTGGCGACGCAGGAGATTTCAAGACGACAACGACAACGACGACGACAAACAACATGGCAGCGTGTCCACAAGGCTAACATGATAACTCAATCTCTTTTACCAGTGGTTAACCTTCGCTCCTGTGGCCACCAGTGCCGCCGAGTTCTTCAACACTGACGAGTCTGCTATCAACTGGCTCTCCACGGCCGTCCTCCTCGCCTTCGTCGTGGTTGTACCTCTCGTCATCTACGTGCTCCACTGGGGGCCCAAGCCCTCCATCGTGGCCGCCTCGGTCCTCATGCTGGCTGGCAGCTGGATCCGTTATGGCGGCGTCCTGGCCCGCCCTCACAGCTTTGGCGTCGTCATGTTTGGCCAGATCCTCATCGGTTTCTCCCAGCCTTTTGTGCTCGCAGCCCCAACCCGCTACTCGGACCTGTGGCTCACCAGCCGTGGCCGCGTCGCTGCCACCGCCATCATGAGCCTGGCAAATCCCTTTGGTGCCGCCCTGGGTCAACTCATCATCCCCTTCTGGGTGTATTCGCCCAGTGACGTTCCCAACGCTGTCCTGTACCTGGCTATCATCGTATGTCTATGCATTCGTTCCTCACCCCCCCCCCCTAAGTCCCCTGCAGACCACTATCAGGTACACTGACACTTTCTCTCAGGCCACTGTCGCCTCCGTGCCTTCGTTCTTTATCCCCGCGAAACCACCAACGCCGCCGTCTGCCTCGGGTGAGACGGTCAAGCTCAACCTCCACGTGTCGGTCCCGAGGATGCTCAAGTCCCTCGAGGTCTGGCTGATCTTTATCCCCTTTATCGTCTACGTCGGCTTCTTCAACAGCATTTCCACCATTCTCAACCAGGTCATGGTGCCCTACGGCTTCAGCGACACCGATGCTGGTATCGCCGGTGCCGTGCTTATCGTCGTCGGCCTCGTCTCCGCTGCCATCACCTCCCCGATCCTCGACCGCACCAAGGCCTTCCTGCTCGCTATCAAGGTCGCCGTCCCCGTCATCGGCCTCTGCTACCTCGCCTTCGTCTGGATGCCTGGAACCCGCTCCGACGCTGGTCCCTACATCGTCCTCGCCATCCTTGGCGCGGCCTCCTTCAGCCTTGTCCCCGTCGCCATGGAGTACCTCGTCGAGCTGACTCACCCCGTCAGCCCCGAGGTTACAAGCACCGTCGCCTGGGCCGGCGGGCAGCTTCTGGGCGCTCTCACCATCATTATCTCCAACGCCCTCCGGGCCGGTCCCGACGCCGACCCCCCAAATAACATGAACAACGCCATGATCTTTCAGGCCGTCATCGCCATGGTGACCGTGCCTGTCCCGCTATTTCTGGGCCTCTTTGGCAGACGCGACAAGGTCGTCCTGAGGAGGATCCTGTCAGACCAGGAAGGGGGGCCTCATGGAGCACGAGCTCCTCAACAGTGAGTGTGAAAAAGAAAGAGAGAGCACATGTATATAGATTGACGGAGGGGATGAAAGGAACCAGGGGGGAGGTGGGCTTAGGCAGGACATGGTTTTCTTTTCAGTTTTCTCAACATTTCTATCTCGGCATATTTCTGGCTAGGATGGTAGTACAAAGCCTTGTAGCTTCGAGAGCCCGGAAGCATCATGACGATTATACAGTAGGAGCTGTGTTAGATACCCTAATTATATGACGTCCTTGTCGGCAAATTGATTTATAAAAATTGGAAGCGAAAGTATCGTGCAGTAGAATCCTGCGCAGGCCACCTGCCGAGGACGGGTCCTTTATCCTTTGTCCAACGCCGCGTGGGCCATCACTCCGCCTTTGATGATGATATTTTCCCCTCCCACTCCTCCCGCAGGCTCTCCATCTCGGCCCAACACTTGGCCCCGATCTCCTCAAACTCAGCCCTGCTCTCCTTGGTGGCCATTACCGCCTTGGCTTTCCTGCCTACACTCTTCCTCAGCACCCTGACCGTGCTGGCATCCTCCTTCTCCATGTCATCCTGGCTCTCCACCTTCCCTGACCATCCCCAGCCGTCTACCTCAGTCTTCTTGACCATCGCGTTCCCCCAGAAGTCCGTGCAGGAGCCCCACTTAGACCTGCCGGCGTCCTGCGCGTCCAGCTCGGCCTGGCTCGAGAGCGCGAGCCACACAGTCGCGACAGCTGCTTTGTACGGGACGACAGGGTGCCAAGGGCTGCCGAGCCAGCGGCTGATGGTCGTGCCCAGGATGTAGCCCCACATGAGCGCGAAGTGCAAGGGAAACATGGTTGTGGCGACAATACCGGGATGGGCGAGGTATATGTTCGGCCTTACAGCCGCAGACGACGGCCCTGTCGTTGTGTGGGAGGAAGAGGAGGGGGAGGTGGACGATGACGACGAAGAAGAGGAAAGGTAGCGGCTGGAAAATCGGGCGGCCCTCGGGAGGGTGGCAGTCAGGCAAAGGAGGTCGGTCAACATCTTGCTGCTTTCGTAGGCGGCGGTGCTCTTGAGTGCCTGGAGGTCGTCGAGGTTGAAGTGCCAGAGTGACGGGTCCACGCTGCTCTGCCAAATGATGCGAGCGGGGGCGGGCCCCACGTCGTCGCCGTCCCGCTGGATGCCCCCACTGATGGGTTGGTCATTGCGGCTCAGCAAAGGCACTAGGTAGTGCGCGAAGAGGTAGTGGCCAAACACATTGGCACAGAACACCAGCCCCAACGAGTCCTCCTTATCCGGAAGCGGCCTCACCGTCAACCCTGGTTTGGAGCGTTTCGCGCGTGGCCGGGTGGTGGCCTGTACCCAGCCCTGGGTCACGATCTCCCAGAAGAAGCCGAACCAGCTGACGTGCGACCATCCGCCTATGCCGGCGTTGAAGATGACGGCGTCCAGCCTGGGTATCCTCAGCTCGCCGAGACCCTCAAACGGCACGGTGCCACTGAGGAGCTGGTCTGCGGCGCGCTGCACCGTGGTTAGGTTGCATAGGTCAAGCTGGACCGATGAAATGTGGACGCGGGCGACAGCCTCCTGCGGCGAGGCCCTCGAGGAGGCGGCGCGCACGAGATATTTTCGGAGAAGGGAGACGGTCTCGGAGGACTTGCGGGCGGAGCGAGTGGTGGGGAGGAGGACAAGGTGGGAGGTATGGCTGCGCGTGGAGAGGAACTCGTCGATGAGGCGCTCGCAGAAGCCGTGGCCGACGCCGCTGTGGGTTTCGTCATTGAGGTGAGCACAATCTCAAGAACTGAACGATGCCCAGAGGACAGCAGTAGCAGGAGAAGAATTGGATAGGACTGGGAGCGTGAGAATCCTGGACGCACCTGTTAGCGCCTGTGACGAGCACGAAGAGGGTGTCGCGGGCTGGGACTGAGTTCCAAGGAGCTGCTGGAGCCATAGCTGGCTGAGGTGGTGGTGTTGGCGGAGAGCACGAGCACGAGCACGACGCCCACGCTGCGGCTTTAGCAGGTCGAAAGACGAGGGACGAGGTGGGTGTCGACGACCCGAGACTACTGCATAGCACCGTAGCAAGTAGAGAAGGGTGAATAGATCCCAAGACCGTATTTCTTCAGCATGGCAAAAGCGCTGTGTTTTGGCCGTGCCTGATGGTGGGTGGGATCGAGCAAGGATCAGCTTCGCGGGAAGAAAGGGGGACCCTGGCAAGTGAACGTACCCTTCCACCGCAACTTCCCCTCTTTCTCTTTGCTACTACATTCTATGTACATATAATATATAATATATATATATATACTAATTTAATATGCGAATATGTTTTTAAGACAAAATCATTCTTGTGATCCAGCTGCAGGCCGAGTCTCAAGTCACTTTAAGTTCTTTCCTATATAAGCTTCTCTCAAGATTTCACTACTAGTAGACACTCAAGGTAGAGAAATACCGTAGTACCTATGCACATACTTGGTTACTGTTTTAGTACAAAGAGGAATAACCTCATGGACCCCTTCTTCCTGCCACTTCCTCCCAGCCATTTCCAGAAATCACCTTTCCTGCGCTTCTTCCCCGCCTTCCCTCTTTGGATGCTTTGCTATCTATACCAGATTTTCTATGCCATATCTTGGCCACGACCATGACAGGCAGACTTCTTGTCCTAACCGGCGCTCCAGAATCAGAACGGCTTGACTGGTCTTCATCGGGGCTCCTCTCTACCTTTCAGCCTGCCGTGGCCCGCTTTGCTTTCCTAAGCCGCCCCCATCATCAACCGGGGCTGCAACCCACACAGCATGACCGACAGGACATATCCGCCCTCGACCTGGCAGCCTGGCGCTCCCTGGCCCTCTGTCGCCCACAGATCCCCACGGGCTTCTCTCAGCCGGCAGGTGTAATTCCCAGCAGCGCCGACTTCCTCACTACGGCCAGTTTCTCGTCGTTCTCAGACACCTCCCGAGGCGATGACCCCGGCGGCGGAGAAGGAGAGGAGGAGGCAGGCGGCAGCAGGCTGCTCGCTGAGTTCTACGAGCACTCCCTTGCGGTGCACCACAACCTCTGCTCGTCCCAGCTCGTGCCCGGACCAGAGAGCCAGCAACGTGCGGCAGGCTCTCAGCCGTCCCTGAGTGTTCCCACATCCAACAACTCGATGTCTTTTCTCGACAGCGATGGAGAGGAGGAGGCGGAGGAAGAGGAGGACACCACGGCTATCGCGGACGGGACGACGGTGGTGAAGACGCCACTACCGCGGCGCCATGGCACAGATCACCTCTCGGACCTGGAGGACATCCCGCCGGCCTCCTACCTCACATCGATTGCACCTCAGACTATGACGGTCACGCTCATCGTGGGCATCATCAACATCGCCTCCCCGCGGACCGTGGAAACGCGCTACGGGGCCACTAGGGCACTCGTTGAGGTCCTGGTCGGCGACGACACCAAGTCCGGCTTTGCCGTGACCTTTTGGCTGTCCGAGGCTGACGCGAGGGCAGGCACGGGCAGCGTGTTGCCGCGTGATCTGCGCACACAAGACGTCGTGCTCATGCAGAACGTTGCCCTGAACGTGTTCCGGAAGAAGGTTTATGGTGGCAGCCTGCGGCGTGACATGACGAGCGTGCATCTGCTCTACAGAGTGCAGACGGTCGATGATGACGATGATGATGCAGGTGGGTATTACTCCAAGGTTGATCTGGCAAAGGTTGGGAGAAGCGCGAAGACGCAGCAGAACCCACAGCTGGAGAAGACCAGAAGGGTAAGGGACTGGGTCCTGAAGTTTGTAGGCGGTGGTGGTGCTGGTGTGGGAGGCGAGTCAAAGACGACGAGGTTCACTACCACGGCCAAAGGGAAGAAAAGGGCAGCAGCTTCAAGGAATTGGAATCAGCCGCCACCACTGGATTCCCAGTAAAGAAACCCCCAATGTTTTGTTTTGTATCACACACACACATATATATATATATAAAGAAAGAAAGAAAGGCAGATCATTGACTTTGCATCACCTGGGAGAAGCTTGTGATTACTTTGATGTCGTCACTGCAAGGTTGTGCATGCAATTTTCTTTCCTATACATTAGAAAGGCCCATAATCTGCCTCGACTGGGTCTGATATAGTGCGTGATTGTCAAATAGGCAATGAAGCCTTTGAATTTTGCCGGTAATTGTGGTAGTGGCTTGGTTTGGAGCCCCAGTCAGCTGGCCAGGCTTGACCAATGTAGGCCTGCACAGGGCTTTTCTGCAGTTCAGACCCCTACTTGTTGCGATTCCTGGTCTTCTTTTGTGGCTGGGCAGTGTCCTCCTCCTCCTCATCCTGTCCCTTCTTGAGATCCTCGGCCAGGCCCCACTCATCTTTGTCGTACCAATCCTCGCCATCAGACATATCTCTGTTAAGACCACAGTGTGCTTCAGCTTTCGACCAGGCCAATACCGTCTTGCGCATATGATCTGCCTTCAAGAGCCCCTCATAGAGTTTCCGGGCACCGCGGCAGACCTCTTCCTGCTTCTGTACATACGCCTGAAGCAGCCGACGGACATCTTCTGCTTCTTGTTCCGGCAGCCCCAGGTCTCGATCCGGGTGTGCCGACTTGGGCGCCAGGAAGATGGGATGTACATATGATGCGTCCGTTAGCGCCGCCAGGAGACTGGCGGCCTCCTCGTCATTGGGCGGTGCTGGTAGATTCGGCCGTCTCTGGTCCTCAAGAGGTTCGGTGCCTCCTTGCATGACGATATCACCGTCTTTTGCATCTGTCCCAGCCTCGGGCTCCTTCCCTCTTCTTTCCGGTTGCCCTGGAGCATGAGTGCCGCCATTTAAATGCTCAGTCACCTGCTCCTGTGGCCTATCCCCACCTGCAGCCGGTGGTTCCTCCTTTCCTATTTTGCCGATGTGATCCTGTGACGTTGCTGTCTCAGTATCTTGTCCTGGCTGTCTCACACTTGTCTTCTCGTCGCTGTCTATCATAGCGACGTCCTCATCGGCTGGTCTTTGTTGTTTGCCGCTGGGCCCCGCACCATTGACATGGCTCTGCTCCCCATTGACTGAGGGGGCCGCTGCTGCAGTACTGAAATTTATCCTGCCGATTGCTGCCTGTTCGACGTCACCGCTTTGAGAACCTATCCTCCTGCGCTTCGCTGCGCGCATTATATATCCGTCGTCGAAGAATTCGCTGTCGTTGGGGCCTAGAAACATCTCGCAGTTGGCCCAGGTGTGATCGCCACTGAGCTTAGTCAAGAGGGGCCGCACTTTCGAGAGCGCAGCATTCTCCTTGCGCATGAGCTCGCTTCCCTGGTTGGCAAGTTCGGTAAGAGCAGGGGAGAGAAATGGCCGTGAGAGCGTCGGGTGGGTAGGCAAGTCGGTGACTGAAGTGAGAGGAGCGAGGAGCTCTGCGGAGCAGTCAGTACGGCATTCGTCGGACCGGAGAGGGGGGTCACCAGAGAGACACACGCTCAAGACGAATAGAAGAGTAAGGGTCAGCCTCGGCAGCGGCGGTCACAGCATCCTGAATGCGTTCTTCGTCATCGTCGCTGTCAATGTCATAACCATCTTCGTCAACTAATGGTGGATTTCGGCTGATAATGGCTCGACGGTATCCTGTGTGTTCGACCACCTGAACATCGTGTTTGTTAGCGTTAAGAGCCCTGCAGGAAGCTATCTCTTGAGATCCCGTGGTTGAAGACTGGCAGAACAGAACATGCCTCTTTGTAGACCGCAGGTCCAGTAGGAGGGCCCAACTTGCCCTCGCGGACAAATTTTGCCTTTTGCTTGAGTTTGTTGCCTCTGTTGGTCGGGACCTGGATCTCAGAGTCGGAATCGGATTCTAATAAGAGATTGAGGTCAACAGACGAACTCTGATACATCTTTCTGGATATGAGACCGCTGTCCTCTCCATACCAATTGCGTCTCGCGCGATCTTCTTCTTCATGGCCTTTATCGTCTCGAAGACGTAGATCTGTTCCCGCGTCGACATGATGGGCAAGCTGGGGGCGCTGAGGTGGACTTTCGTGAGGGCGTCACATGTGTCGATATGTGAATGCGATTGAGAAACGGTTGGTAGATCGAAGGCGCAACAGACACGAGGAGAGAAGCGGAGGGCAAACTTCGCCAGCTACTCAAAGAGAAAGGTAGGGCGGCTGGCACTGGGCGGGAAGATGATCTGTCGAGGTCTGCAGGCGTTAGTCGGTTGTTTTGTGACGCAAATGGGTCGTGACCTTTGAGTGAACTACAGAGAATATACCTGCGCTGAAGAGGGGACTGGAGAGGGTGAAGCAGTTAGGTTGGTAGGTTTAAGAGGAGCGGAGGGTCAGGGTGCGCACAGCGGATTGCTATTCTGCGGGAAGGAGAGGCCGACACTGCTGCTGTTGCGGCAGGCACTCGAGTCGATAAGCACGAGATAGGGTACCTCATACTTGGGCGTTTACAACATACACGTGATATGTAGCGCATGCTACAGTGGCAGTTTGTACCACAGTACGAATGTACTATTGCATAGTACGTACTTACTTAGAGAGGCACCCTGCGCGCCAGCCCAGCAATAAGCAACTCTAGCGCTTCAGAGCGGGCTGCCACCGCAGGCGGTACCGGGAGTACAAACACTTCAACATTTCTCAGGCGTTCAGGTACCGAGGCTTCATTAGCGCTGCTGTGACGCCATGTTCTGCCGATAGCTCTCAACTCACCGCCTACCAGTCCAAGACCTCATCCCACCTTCGCTACTGGGTCCCCAGCGCTTGCAGAGTGAGCTTAGCAGAACACCCAATCCGCCCCCTAAGTTGGGGTTCTTCCAAAGCATTATTGAATAGCAAAACGGTGATTAGTTGATGTGTGAATTTGCTTTGGTGACTATGAGAGCATTGCAAACCGGGACAAGAATAGCAGCATGACATAGCGACACAGGCACAGGCATATAAGAAACGCAAAGACCAGGTGCATTACCTCCCCTCTGTGAGTGTTTGGTTTGAGGCTTGCGACCTGTGCTCAAAGATATACATTGTGCAGCACCAGCAGCTAACCTAGCCACCACCGTAACTGTCTATAGGTTCGATCAACCGACCCCTAAATCCCACCCCTTCGACTTCATCCCTCAACCCTCCAAGTGAAACAACCAGCTGGTCAAGACTCGTTCCTGAAGTGGGTAGTGCATCTGGGGGCTCGTGGCCATCTGGGACCACTGATCGTCAGTTAGCATGGACGAATATGCTCCCTGCAGCTTGGATTTCTGTTTGCCCTTGGCTGTCTTCCTGGGCCTCCCAGCCAACTATGTCCAGGAGTCTGCCCTCGATCCTGGATATAAGGAGGGTGCTGTTCTGATACGGTCGGAACCGCCGCCTGTGGAAGGAGAGCAGGTCGCAGCCCTGATTCAGCACATCCGGAACTCAGATGCATCTGGGCTACCATGGAACGGGAGGGCCACGGCCAACGTGCGATACAAGTTCAGGTTCAGGACCGCTGGAAGGGTACGAGAAAAATAAAATAAAAGAACTACCGAAAGGAGCTGGTTATAGTGAGGTGCTGTATGCTGACCGTGTGCATAGAGTTACCTCCTTCCTCCCAAGTTGGCTCGCATCCCAGAAGATTTCGAGATTCCGCCGTCCCAGGCCGTCCTCCACTCGCCTTTCTCGCCCCTGAGCCCCTCATCCACCCTCTATCCCGACGGGCTGATCGATACGACTTGGCTTAAGAAGCACCAGGAGTTAGTACCAAGCGTGTTTCTGTGTCTCTACAGTCTCACAGCAGACGCGACTCTGGCAACCCTCCACGACAATAAGATCAAGACCGATATTGGCGTGCTGAGAAACGCGATTGCGCAGTCTGGGTGCAAGTCGAAGCTCTCTGTCATCATCCTGGTGGACAACTCATCTGGAGCACAAGAGAGGTTGGAGAACATACGCAGGGGCAGTGGGCTCGATCCCAAGTCCTTCTTCGCCACTCCGACAGGCGCATCGCCTGAGGAGCTCGGCCGAATCCTCGACAATGCCCTGACAACTATCTATGCACAAGCCATTGATTACTACCGCGACCATGGCAAGCAGGCCAGGAAGAAGCGGAGTCGTGGAGTAGCCCCCCAGCCCACCGTGCCGCCTACCTCCGGCACCTCTCAAACCCTATCGCTGGCGGGCTGGCAGGTGCGCTACGATTTCAAGTCTGCTATCTGGGCCGAGTACCGTCAGGAGATGGATGCAGCCCTGCGGTCGTTTGAGCAGGCCTACGAGAACCTCCTCGGACCTGAGGTCATTGAGGTTATACCAAGCTGGAGTCCAAGGTGGAATCAGGCCAGACTTCTGGCAGACATCATCGCCGTGAGATGCATCCGCTGCTTGCTATGGAGTGACCAACACACTGCCGCTGTCCGCCGCTGGCAGTCCCACCGGGACAGAGCAACCGACCTTGTCGACCGGCTCGGTCATGGGACCAGTACCTATGGTTGGGAGGCCTGGGAGGCACGCTGGGCGGTGCTCATGGCGAATCTCATCGAGAAGGCTGACATTCCTGATTTCGATCACTCTGTTGCCACCATTTTCTTGCCGCCAGAGAAGACGGCGCTGGCAGAACGATTGCAACCATGGGAGCTGCTCCACCACCCAGGCTACTGGTACCGTATGGCGGCTCGTCATACCTTTGCCCGGCGCCGGCTTGCCTACTCGATGTCCGAGGATGATAGGAGGTCGCCTAGTCAGTCCCCAGCTTCGAAGCTGGCATCCAAAGCCTTCACCTACGACAACTACATGTGCCCAGAGCCGTACGAGGAACTGCCCTTGGCCAGCTCAGGAGTCAACCATTCTCAGATAATATTGGAGCAGCTGCTCTCTGCACAATCCTACTTCGTCAAGAAGAGACAGCAGCGCCTGGCTGCCGAGGTTTCTTTGGAGTGCGCAAAGGAACTCGCCACGGTAAAGGACTGGGAACATGTCGTCAAGATCTTGCGTCCATTCTGGGACGAGATGTCTTTCCGGCGTGACGGGTGGCCAGAGATCACCGAGGACATGTGCTGGGTCTTGAGAACTGCGGCAGTGGAGACTGCGCAGGCAGACTTGGTGGTCTCCATTGATTGGGAGCTGTTGAACCAGAGTAAGATGAAAATTGATCCTTGGTTGCGACTCCCAACTTCCCATTAACACGGCCTGTGATAGGGTTCCCGAAACGTTCCAACTGGCATTACGACCTATCAAAATCCCTCCAGGGAATTGACGCACCCAAGCCTTCAATAGTGGTCAACGATGAATCAGGCACCTCTTTCCTAGCGGCGTCCTTCGTATTTCGGCATGAAGAGGGCAAGGCTGGGCAGAGGTGTCAGGCTCAACTGTCCATAAAGTCAGATGCTGCTCCAGGCTCCGCACCAGTCGTTCTAGAGAGCGTTCTTCTCCGATTCGATGGCAGCATCAAACCAATTCTTTTGACGCATAGCACGGGACAAGTCACCAAGGGTTCGGATCGAGATACTGTCTCTATGAGCTTTCCGACTTTGACTGAGCCTAGCTCCAATGCGGAACAAGAAGGCGAGGAGGTTGCGAACGCCGGGTCTGCCTTGCATATGCACGGGACCAGCGATCTGACGCTTGTTGCTGGCCACACTGCCGTGATCGAGATGAGTATACCGCTGAGGGAACCTGGCGAGGCCAGCATCTCATCAATCACGTTCACAGTCAACACGGACACATTCACTTTGACGCACAATGCCAGCGTTCAGAACGGTGGAAAAGGCCATGTCTGGCACTCGGGGACAGCAACCAGGCGCATGGCTCGAACACATCCGCAATCCATTCGGGTCCTACCACGACCGCCAAAAATGGAGATCAAGGAGACTAACCTCCTCGACCAATACTACACCAACGAGACCATTGAGCTGAATTTCGAGATCGTCAACGAGGAGGACGCAGACGCAACTGCCAGAATGGACATCACTATTTTGAGTGAGGATCCGCCAAATTTCAGGTTGAAAGCTGCAGATGGGGCGGAGAGCCGAGCGCTGGCAGACGGTGAGGAATCGAGGCTCCAGGATGCCCCCCTGGGCCCGATCAATGCCTCTGAAGCAACCCGCATAGCCGTGATTCTCACAGCGGCAGAGCGGACGACTGCCTACACGCTGGCGATGAAGGTATCATACAACCTTGTCACTGATCCTGCCACCACAATTATACAGTCAGCCACATATCGGATCTCTGTGGCTAGTCCGTTCGAAGCAAATTATGAACTGCTTCCCCGCCTCCATCCCGAGCCGTGGCCAAGCTTGTTCGACCACGAGGGGGTTCAAAACACGTCAGCGGAGGGTCCCGTCCCAAGTTATGGCTTGGCTCAAGCATGGTGTCTCGTGACGCGTTATGCCTCCTTTGCCTCGGAGAAGCTGAAGGTAACAGACCTGGACATCGAGATTGCCCCAGCGCACGGTGTGCAATGTCAGGTGTCGAAGCGGACAGCCCTTCCGGCAGAAGGTCTCGAGGTTAGTCCGAAAACGATCGAGGAGACACAATTCGACGTCGCAGTGAAGCGAGCCAGCCTGGACGAGCGAAATCCGGTCGGCCTCGACGTCTCCTTCGCGATCGAGTGGGCCCGAATTGACAGCGAGCCGGGCACTGTCAACCGCACACTTCTCGCGGTTCCGAGGCTCCCGGTCTTTAACACGGAACCACGTGTCCTCGCGTCTGTGTGCTATACGGATGAGCAGGATGGAGGGGACAACGCCCTGATGCTGCTCGACATCACGATCGAGAATGCCTCGAATCACTTCCTAACATTCGGGCTGACAATGGACCCAAGCGACGAGTTCGCCTTCTCGGGTGCGAAGCAGACGACGCTAAACCTGCTGCCGGTCTCACGGAGGACGATGACCTACCGTCTGCTACCGCTGGTCAAGGGCGGGAGCTGGGTCAGGCCCAACCTGACGGTGAGGGACAAGTATTTTCAGAAGGTGTTGAGGATCGTACCGACGGAGGGCCTGAAGACGGATAAGGATGGCCTGCTGATCTATGTTCCACTTGTTCATGGAGACGAATAGGAACAAGAACATATTCAAGCCCCAAGCAACGTAGACTTACATGGCAGACCTTATTGATCCGCAATGGTCGGCAGTCTGTGTGCGGCACGGCCACTGTGACATGATGTGCCAATGGGGAGCGATGGCCCGCCCATGTAAATTTGCCTGGGCGTAACATAGTACATCATGGTTCTGTCTGCCTTGAGGAGGGCGTGGGACGCAGCAACTCACCTGGGCCTTCCTCCCTTCTCTCTGCGGCTGCACAACGGCCAAGCACACGCCACGGAGTCCCTGCTGACCTTAGGCAATATCAGCTTGTCCCTGGTGGCCCGCAGAAGAGGAGCTCCGGCAACCGGCGTCAACCACGACTACAAATTTCTTCCCCCCTCCGCCCCTTCTTCACATGTACTTTACATAGTGATTTGGTTTTTATACACCAGCAGGGGGTTCCAGCACAGCGGCCAGGATAGCGGCCTTGCGTCGACCCGAATTTTACGTATTATGGTGGCAGAACGACCCCACCGAGATGGTGTTGTGGGCGCAGACTGATCGATCTGATTAGATTGATAACTTTAAGGCCGAGCCATGGCCCTGGTATCGTGGTCTCACTGTCGTCATTCTCGCCAGTCTGTCTGGGCCGCAACGGGGCATCTGCCACTATCAGCCAAGTCTAGAGACGGGTTCCACGGTGCTGAAATTTTTCTCCTCTCGGGGGTTTTTTTTTTGTCTTCTCTCCCCTTGTTGTCCCTCCTCCTTCTTCCCAAACCGCTTGCCAGGGACCGTCATGGACAAACCAACGGATCATCAAGTAAGCAGGGGTGACTGGAGCTCCGAGGTGGAGTTCCAGCCTCGGACGTGCTGGATAGACGGATGTATGCTCAAAAGAAGGCACCAACAGGCTGGGTCCTCCGTATCGGAGGAGTAGTATGCATGCATGGACGCAGCACCACAGGGCCGGCTTGTCGCAGACTGCGGGCGCAGGTCGTGATACGGACTCCTCGGTGACACAGCCACACTGCAAGAGCTGATGAACAGGCCTATCCATTGCTTCTGCTGCTGACGACATTTGAGGGAACAGACACTCAGCATGGTCCATTCCTCCTATAGGACTAGATATGCCCTAGCTTTGAAATAAGACAGTTGCTGCTGCTGTCGCTGCTGTTATCGTCCATGATGAGAAGAATGACAATTCAAGTAAAGGTGATACTCTCGTCGCCCTCCTCGTCGTCGTCGTCGTCGTCGTCGTCGTCGTTGTTGTTACTATTCTAGGGCTGACTTATCACACGCGGCACACTGAGCAGCGAAAACAAGAAGACGGGGGAGATGAAACAAAGACTGGGGGGCGGTGTGGCACTGTCTGGACATTGTCGACCTCACTACATAGTACTGGACTGGGAAAACAGTGGACAGGGGACAGGGGCAGGGAAGAAGTCAAGGGTTCCTTAGCGATAAGAGCCAAGCAGGGTCCAGACTGAGGCCCCTGGCCCCGTCCCGCGGTTGCCACTCGAAATCGCCGAATCCTCACTCGACTTTTAAAAGTTCTCGTCCTCTCGTCCCATCCCCCCCCCCCCAACAAAAAGAAAGAGAAAAAAAGAGGGAGGAAAAAAGAGAAGATTTACTGTCCCATTAATGACTTGTCGTATTAACAGTGTCGGTGTACGTCGGTGTGTCTTCCACCTATAACAGCCAGGAATCGGCGGTTTTTGTCATCCTTATCGCAGCTGGAATGGTCGCTTACGGCTGTAGACATACTCTACGCAGTGCATGGTGTATGCCACGAGGTGAATTACTCCGCACGTATGAGCTTAGGGTCCTGGTTGCTTGGTTGGTCGACTGACTGCAGTGGTAGCTCATGGCTATAGTACATATGCACAGTAGGTATTGCGCATGGCATGCACGTCAACTATGGGCCACCGCATGCGGGACTTTTGTCTTTTTTTCCCGAACCAGGTCTCAGTTCCCGCCATACATGACAGCTGGGCGCCGTCCTGTCTGACCTAAGCGACCTGGGCTTGTCGAAGTACAATGCAGAGTCCTCAGCTTGATGAAACGAACTGATAGGAGGAGGAGGAGGAAGAAGAAGAAGAAGAAGAAGGAGAGAGAGAGACAAAAAAAAAAAAAACACTAACAAAAGAAGACTAGAAGAAGAAAGAGAAGTGACAATAGGAAGGGCGGTGTACTCATGACAGACTGACAGGTATTGTTGTGGATGGGGCTGGATGGGATGGGACGGGATAAGATGTGCAATCGCTTTCTGGGCCATCAAGTACTTTGGGTACCTTCGTGGTCGGTCCTGTGTCGCAGTAGTTTGGCCTGACTGATGCGGTCCGGTCAGTACCCAGTCTGGTACTGGCCGAATTGGTAACTAGGGCCAGGGGGGGGAGATGCAGCGTTGTCATGGTGGGGCCAAACGGCGCACCTGTACATAGTCTGCTATCGCACTATCACCACGCCTGTAAGTACTCGTCCCATAGCACTAGTACCCATATGGTACATGCTGCTGTACTAGGCCACAAGCAAGGATGTGATGGACTGGATTTTTTGAACGATACTGGAAATTTGCGGAGGACCCCTCCAGCAGAGCACCCAACAGCGACCAGCAATGACAACCAGCGCACACGTCGGAGCCCACATAAACCTACTCAATCTCTACTCAACCTACATCTCAACCCTCAACGCTCTCTTCCCAACTTATTTTCTTCTCTCGCCCTCTCCTTCTCGCTGCTCACCATCCCTTCCCAATCCGCCCCTCTACAGCCTCTACATCTCCCTTCTTCCAAAATGGCTTCCCGTCCCCAGAATATTGGCATCAAGGCCATTGAGATCTACTTTCCCAGTCAGGTTGGTGCTCCTCCTTCTTGAACCCCTCCCCTTTTCCCCAGTGCCACGTCTGCGCCCTTCATTCTTAGGCCCGCCAACAACCAGCTGCACCAGGCGTGGTGGGATGAGCGCATGGGACCCCTCTCTCCCTCTCTGGACCTCTTTTTCCCTTTGCTCTCTGCCCTGTCACTGACGTTTCTACTTGTACAGTATGTCGAGCAGTCCGAGCTGGAGAAGTTCGATGGCGTCGGCACTGGCAAGTACACCATTGGTCTGGGCCAGACCAAGATGAGCTTCTGTGACGATCGTGAGGGTGAGTTTTACCAATCCAGTCCCCCTAGCCTCGCCGCGGGGCACACCCATACCTGATGTGGTGGAAGAGACTGCCTTGGCTAACATTGGACGCCCCCTCTTCTCCCTCCAGACATCTACTCCTTCGCCCTCACGGCCGTCTCCAACCTACTCAGCAAGTACAAGATCGACACCAACTCCATTGGCCGCCTCGAGGTTGGCACCGAGACCCTGCTGGACAAGTCCAAGTCCGTCAAGTCCGTGCTCATGCAGCTCTTTGGCGACAACACCAACATCGAGGGCATCGACACCGTCAATGCCTGCTACGGAGGCACCAATGCCTTCTTTAACACGGTGAATTGGATCGAGTCTTCCGCCTGGGACGGTCGCGATGGTATCGTCGTTGCAGGCGACATTGCCCTCTACGCCAAGGGCAACGCCCGCCCCACCGGTGGTGCTGGCTGTGTCGCCATACTGGTCGGCCCTGACGCGCCCATTGTTGCCGAGCCCGGCCTGCGTGGCTCGTACATGCAGCACGCTTACGACTTTTACAAGCCCGACCTCACCAGCGAGTACCCTTACGTTGACGGCCACTACTCCATCAACTGCTACACTAAAGCCCTGGACGCTGCCTACCGCGCCTACTGCCAGAAGGAGAAGAAGCTGCAGGGCGGCGCGGCCAATGGCCACGCCAATGGCAACGGTGTCGCTGAGGGCCTTACCACGGTGCCCCTGGACCGTTTCGACTACCTGACCTTCCATGCTCCGACCTGCAAGCTGGTCCAGAAGTCGTACGCCCGCCTGCTGTACCACGACTTCCTGGGAGACCCAGAGAGCAAGGCGTTCGCCGACGTTCCCCCCGAGGTCAAGGATATGGACTACGAGAAGTCCCTGACCGATAAGGTGGTCGAGAAGACCTTCATGGCCCTGACCAAGAAGAAGTTCCAGGACCGGGTCAGCCCGGCCAACCAAGTCGCCACCATGTGCGGCAACATGTACTGCGCCAGCGTCTGGGGTGGCCTGGCCAGCCTGGTCAGCCATGTTGAGCCATCGAACCTGGAGGGCAAGAGGATCGGCCTCTTCAGCTACGGCTCCGGTCTGGCTGCCAGCTTCTGCTCCTTCAAGGTCGTGGGTAGTACCGAGAAGATCTCCAAGGTCCTGGACATCCCCGCCCGTCTGGCCGCCAGGAGACAGGTCGCCCCTGAGACCTATGATGCTGTGAGTTGTTTCTCTGGAGAACTTAGCTTTCCGCCCCCCTTCCCTTCCCCTTCTCTCTCTCTCTCTCTCTCTCTCTCTCTCACACACACACACACACACGCGTGCTGACCGAGCTGTATAGATGTGCGACTTGCGCAAGAAGGCTCACCTCCAGAAGAACTTCACGCCTCAGGGTGATGCCTCGACCATCATTCCTGGCACCTACTACCTAGAGAAGGTGGACGACATGTACAAGCGGGAATACTCTATCAAGGCATAAGCTGCCACTCCCCCTGGGGTCATACAGAGGAAGAAGAATAGAAAGGGAGACGCGTGGTGTATCACACAACACACATCCTGGGCCTTGTCGCATCGGATAGAGGCGTCTTTGTTTTGAGGAAATTTGTCGATCTCGGCTTGACGTAAAAGAACGGCGGATGCATAGAGATCATCTCTGTTCCCCCTCAAAACAAAAGGGGATTACCGAGGGTGGCGCATCGAACCTGTAGGAGACGACGGCTCCTGCTTTAATAATGATCATGGGTGGTCGCTTGGTGGACATATGGCCAGCATGTAGATAGATATCAACGAGATGATGTCTGCTGGCATAGCGACATCTGTACTAGAGTATAGAGCCCCGTTACGGTAAATACGACTGAGAACCGCTAATAAATTATGTTTTGCATTCCCAATGGCCCTCTTGTAGTATCTAGCTAAAATTTCTAGTGGACTTATCCCCCCCCCCTTCAAAATTACCCTCCCCCCTTTTCCCCTCCAATATTCATTGCCTCAGGCACAGACACACATACTATAGTACACATATACATATATACACATGTAGCTACTCAAGCCCTTGGATCACATCGTACACTTCTTGCTGTCACTTACTCTATCCCCGCCACTTCCACTCGGCGTTTCGGTGCAACAGGTAGTCCTTGCTCTGAATGCTCTTCCAGATGCCATAGATGCCACCAAAGGGCCTGACACCCTTCAGCCCGCTCCTCTGGGCCTTGATCTTATCCAGGTCGACCTGGACCTTGTCGTACACGCTCGGCAGACCCGCCTCGTCGGCCTTGTACGCCCTGCGCAGGCTGTCGTACCAGGCCCGGCCGCCGTACATGTCCCAGAACTCGGGCTCGTCGTAGTACGTGTGGGCGTACAGCCACTTCATGCCGCCCAGCTCCTTAACCTTGGCCTCGAGGGCCCGGTTGGCTGTGACGAAGGCATCGTGGCTGGCGGGCCCCCACCCCCAGACGCCAACGTTCAGCATCATATTGTCCTCATCCTCCTCCCTCCCGCCGCTCGTGGTGTATGGGTGGAAGGTCGGCGGCGCCCTCCTCTTCAGCGGGCACAGCCAGAGTGGCCAGATGTCCAACTCCGCGGCGGTGTAGTCAACCAGCTTCTCGGCGGTGGAAAAGGGCATGGCAACGTCCTGGACGATGAAGCGGGCGCTCTCGCCGCTGCCGTGAAGGGCGCGGTAGAGCATGCGCGTGTGGATGAAGTCGTCGAGGAACCAGCGGGTGAGGCGGTTGAAGGGCACGACGCGGAAATACCGCCAGCCCGAGCGCGCGACCCAGAAACCCGCGCGGTCGTAGCGGAAGAGATACTCGGCCAGTGGCACATAGTCCTCCTCGACAGCAGCGGCCTGTGACGATGACGACAACGAGCGGGTACGCGACTCGACATGCAGGTAGAACCAAGGGTCACCAGCGCGGGAAAAGGTCTGAATGGGGGCACTGGCGGGTTTCTCGTCCGTCATCTGGCCCGTGATGACCACGCCGTGATCCTTGCTGAACAGGATGCCGTCGACGTAGTCATTCTGAGCGTTGGCCGTCTCCTCCCTGACGAGCCTCACGGCCTCGGCCACGCTGCTCGTCCGGTGGTAACGCGTGCGCACAAATTTGGTAGCCTTGATCAGATTCAGCTCCAGCAGCGTCGTCACACCTAACGTCCCCACCGCGCCGGCAGCGCCGCGGAACAGGTCGGCGTACCTGTCGTCCTTGTCCGGGCGGGCGGTGACGACCTCGCCATCGGGCAGGACCATCTCCACGCTGCGCACCGTGTCGTCGAAGAAGCCATGCCGGAAGGACGAAGACTCCCCTGCTGTGCCTGCGAAGCCGCCGCCAGCCGTGATGCCGGGGAACTCCATTACCACTGGAGGCACAAGGCCATATTTGAGTGTGTGGGAGACGAGGGCATCCACTGCAGCACAAAGAAGTCGTTAATCAGATACTCTCTCTTTCTTTTCCTGTGTGTCTCTCTAACTCTGTTTTCCCTTTGGAAAGACGAAACTTACTGGGAACATTGGGCTCGACAAGAGCTGTGCGGGCGTTGGTGTCTACAGAGAGCACATTGCGGAGGGCCGAGATGTCAACGACCTTGGATCGTGCGTGTGCCTGGGTCGGCCTGGTCGAGTTTGTGCTGCCATGGAAGATGCGGTACGGTTCCTTGGAGGCGTAAAACTGCTGTACGGTCTTGGAAATGGTTTGTATGAGGGAGCGATGGCGCTCCATCTTGTATTTTGTGTGTCTGTCGTCGTCCTCTTGTTGGACCGGGCGTTCACCTCCCCCTCCTCGACGTCCCTTTGGCTTGCCTCCCTGGCTTCAGTCTCAGCCTCAGCCTCAGCCTTGACCTTTGACTTGTTGGTAATATGAGATCTCAGAGGAGTTCAGAGATGAAGAAAGCTGGCTTGGGCTAGACGAGTGAAATCAGATGTAAATTAGTTAGTGAGGGAGTCGGCCGCAGTGCAAGCCACAGCCAAGAAAAACCTCCGACGAGTGAGACCCACATGCAAATATTACAGTACATGATACTTATTAGACGGAGCCGCTCGCGGGAACTGCCGGGACTCAACTTGGAACGATGTTGCTTTTTCCTTAGCCCTCTTCTTCCATTTACTTTCCGTGAAGATAAAAACAATTGTCTGGAAGAACAACAAGAAGAAGGAGTAGAAGGAGAAGAGGGGGGGGGACAAATGAAAAGAGAATGTGAGTAGAAAGGAGGGAGGGGAATTCTTGGAACGGTTTCAGGGTTGACTTTTTGGGAGAGCAACATACATAGACATGGAAAGTCACCACTCCCAGTGAAGGGTAAGTACTGCATAATTGATGTTGCTGTTAATAACGAGGAGGAAGGAGAAAGGGAAAGCTCTTTAGTGCATTTCAGTCCTGAGAGACCCACCCTAAAATGCTCAGCCATTCGCCCTGGTGATTGTTCCTTCCACAGCAGTGAGCCCTGCCGTCAAGATCCAATTCCCACTGGTATCTTCGCTTCGTGTATCGTGTATCGTGTATACTAAGGCTGATTACTTATACCGGTGTTCCCTTTCCTTCCTTTTGTTCTTTATACCTTTCTTCATATGCAGCCACGCCTCGATAAATAAGACAAGAGAGAAAGCAAGAGTGCAACAACACGTGAACGACAATAACATAATTACAGCCTCGCAGCAACATCTCCTGTCGCCCTCGGACTTGTCCACTGCGCCGCCAGCTCCCGCAACCGCTCCTGCAAGTCTCTCTCCGTGTACGGTGCCAGCTGCGCCGGATCCCTCTCCTCGTCCTTCATCGTCTTGGCCCGAATTGTCCTAAACACGCTCTCCTTCTCCTTCTTGGGAGACTCCACGACCTCCTTCATAAATCCCGCCCACGCCTGAAAACACATCCTCGACATTGGGTGGTCGGTCAGAACCATCGCGAAGCAATGCGGCATTCCCTCGTATTCCTCCCAGATAACCGGCACCCCTTGCGAGTGCAGCTGTGCAGCCATGTACTTGTCCTCGTCGGCAAGCAGCTCCCACCCTGTCGACATGAACACGGGCGGGCACCCTTCCCAGCTGGGCGCCGTGAGGAGGGTGACGAGCGGGTGTGTGATGAGCGCGTCGTCGCAGTAGAGCATCTTGCGGGGCGGCTGGGCGGGCCAGGCTGGACAGGACGGCCGCTGGACCTTGTCGAGATCCTGCAGCATGGGAAGATAGTCAAAGGGGGAATTGGTCTTGCATGAGGCGGACGAGTGTGTAAGGTCCAGCCAGGGCGAGCTAAGCGCGATGCCTGCTGGAAGAGGAACTGTGCGGATCTGTTGGCCGTGCCACTGGATCTCTATGTCGCCACAGCGCCTGAAGTCGAGGAGCAGCTGGGTCAAGGCCATACAGAGGTTGCCTCCTGCGCTGTTCATTCACACACAAAGACGTGTCAGCCCCCGGAGACCCCATCCTTTGATTGTGGAGATGGGCTATGAGTATAACGTACCTGTCGCCCGCAAAGACGATATCCTCGGACCTGACGGCGTCGTGAAGGGCGCCTGGGGGCGGGAATAGCAGGGTCAGATACGATTGAAGCGCATCGATCAGCGCAGCCGGGAACGGGTTCTGCGGTGCCAGCCTGTATCGCACAGAGTAACAACGCCCGCCCGTCAACTTGGCGATCTTCTTGGTCGTCGGTCGGTGCGTCGCCGGGTCCATCAGGTAATAGGCCCCGCCGTGGAGATACAGAACGGTGACGGGGCTCGTGACCTCCTTCATCATCTCGCCGTACATCTCCGCTTCCGTGATGAGCGGCAGTCGCGACGACGCTGTCGCGCTCGCTCGGTATCCTGTCCACTCTGCCTCCACAGGAACTACCTCTGGCCACTGCGGACCGGTCAACGGCTGGCTCTTGTCATCTTCATGTTCTGCTGCGGCGGCGGCGGCTGGGCGCATAGACTCGATAGCACGGATGACGATATCCCGAATGCTGGGCTCCGGCGGTGCAGGTGCTGTGTACTTTGCAATCCAAATGCGGCCCTTGATTCCCGGGTCACGGTTCAAGATATTCTGCGTCCCGGTGATGCTCATGGGCTTCGAGGGATCCAGGAACGACCGCAGCACGGCTACCGTCAGCTCGGTCCGCAGGTCGACATATTTCGAGGGCGGCGACATGTGAAGAAGGTGGAGCAGAGCCACCCTCGCCATCAGGGGCAGTTTGGCGACCAGCTGCAGGACCAGCTTCGCGTTGTCACGGTCCATGGTGGAGGGGGAGGAGAAGGACCAGTCCCTAAGCCTCCTGTTACCTCGTCTTCTGGCGACAACGTCAAGAGGAGGTATGAAGATCTGTTTGGGTAAGTGAGAAGGGCAAGGCGGGGTGGCAGGAGTTGTCGTCTGTCTATATGAACATGGCTAAGATCGAAGAAGAAGAAAAACAAAGCGAAGAACTGGTTTCTTGACCTCTCGTCCTCTCAGGCCCTCCCTTCTAGTGCTCTCTGTCTCTGTTCTCCTTCCTCTCTCTTTCTTGTGAAGAGGAATGCGCGTTCTGGTCAAAGCAGGAAAGTCTTGGAGAAAATGAGGACAGAGTATTTCAGATGAAAGAGACTGTTAGGATAGGCACACAGACGGCATTTATGTTTGGGGTAAGAGTATCGGTGTACTCGCAAAGAGTTTCGAGCAACGGGTATCAGCTATTCATATTATTTAGCATTATATACCCCCCATCAAGGCTGCTTGCTGCTGCTGGTCTGGTCTGGTGACCTTTTACCACCAGCCCAGAACCCTTTCACTAAATGCTTAGCTCGCCTACCTTCGATCAATCAATGCCTTGCAAAGCAGCATCGCTAAGTATAGTAGCAGTGAACGGACGCTGGACAACAAACACGGCGCAATTTTTATGCCTCGGCACACTGAGGGGTCTCCGCTTCGCAGCCAAAGCGCATCGCATCGCATATGCTTCACGCTTGAGTACCCGAGCGGACCGAGCCGGGCTGCTGCGCACCATACAACCGGTCACACGAAATGCTGGCCGCGCTCCGCACTTTAGCCTCTGCCTCTCCTTAAAGATGTTGGAGGGGAGGCAAGTTGGGGTGGAAGATTGGCTGGTGAACCATGACGCGTTTGCTTGAATATAGATTGTTCAAGCATCAATCGACGGATCGTCACACGAGACCTCAGATCTGTGTCGCAGGCCTTGCTGAAAGGGGTGGTTTGATCATCTGCCAGGGTGGTTGGCGTGCGTTCCACCGGGTCGGGGAAATTGATGACGATGACAATGAGGCTGACGAATGATGAGATGAAGAAATATCAAAGGAGAGATGGATGCTTAGCATCTGAACATGTCCATCGCTCGCACAACAGCAGAGCATACCCGAGTACTCATATCGGACATTTTTGGACTCCCCTTCTCAACACCAGATGGAGTATACAAACTCCCGCCCCCCCCCCCCGTCCCGAGGGTCATTTTATTCATAAAAAGGCATCTCTGGTATCACTCTTGATGTCGTCCTAGGTGATTTCGTTATTCTGCTTACTTTATTCCACATAAGTACGCATTGCGCAGGTGTTGCCGCGCATTGGCCTCGTCATCCTCATCAGCAGCCGTGTCGACAGAGGATTGTGCACGGATTCCCTGTTTAATGGCCATTCCCTGCAATAGGGTCTCCAAATTGAACGGGCCGTGCTCAACAGCCTGTGGGAGGGTTTGTCGTTGGAATACTAGTAGTATATCTTTTTATTGCGTTGCATGTCCTCGAGGATGTCCTAGAAATCGGGGCAGGGGACCCCCTCGGCCACAGCGCCTGTCTCTCTCATGTTAGACTGAAAGGTCCTTTTTGATGTGTCAGAGCTGGCACGGGACAACAATAGCAAAACGATGGTGCTGCTTTTTCTCCCTCTTCTTCTCCTTCTAGGAAGCCGTAGCGACTCTCGACCACATAAGAGGGAGAGGGGAGGAGGGAGGAGCGAGCGTGTCAGTAATAACCCTCAAATACTTTGCCTACTTCAAAATATATAGCTAAGGTAACACAAGTGTGAGGTGTGAGAAGTATACAGAGGGTAATAGTAGCCAATGTCGAGATACGCTGTATCTGGAAAATAATAGAAAAGAAAGACGCGCGAGGTTCACGCCTCTCAAGCTAGGTTGGAGGGGACGGATGGTTTATATGTGACAGGGAAACCGCCCGACCAAAACGGGAAGGAGGGGTCCAGCCACCACACCGACTGAACGATTGCCTCGGTCCCTCAAGGGGCTCTACCAACTACCAAGCCGTGCAGGTGCGATGGTAGCTGTACACGCCGCCCGGCCCGTAAAATGCCAATCAATAACCGCAGTGCAATCTGCAGTGTAAACATCTCACTTCCAAGCTTGTATCCAACTGCATAGTCATGTTCCACAGACAGAAAGTCTGGCCACCGGCTTTCTTTCTCATGTCGTGCGTCCCGATGGATACTACCACACCTTGCACACAGACACGGAATCAGGACTTGCGTTTTGTTGGGGCCAGTCTGTATGTATGTACCGTGTTCTGAATGGCGACCGGGGGCTTATCTCGTTGGGGTGGGACTCTGAAGACGGCGCACCTGATATTGTAATATCATCGCCAAACCGTAAGAGAGGCAGCTCATTCTGTTCTCCCCAGCTCGGTGCCTCAGTCATGTCCAACGGGGCCTCCTCGAGCTGGGGCGAGACAGTAAGACAGACTATCAAGTACTACCAGGACTGGACATGATGATAAATACCTCCTAACATTTTTTGCACCTTACACCTCGTTGTATCCAGCTAACCTGACCTGTCTAGCTTGCATTATGCTGCCCTCCGGCCCTCGGCAAGTCCTCAAGGGCAGTCGTGAAAGTCTCGATGCCTGGCCGCTCTGCAGGTGTCTCAAAGGGTGTCTCCGCTGATGGGGTGACCGCCTCCCCTCCACCAACAAGTACAGCTGGAGGCACAACATCTTTGCTCTTGCCGTTACCTTCGTCAGTCTCGCCTTTATTCATGTCACTAGTAGTAGTAGCAGTAGCTGGAGCAGCAGGAGCAGCAGTTCCCATAGGTCCGCTCGTGTTCTCGTGCTCCAGCCCGGTAAAGAACCCAGTCGAAGTTGGGCTCAAGGGCATCGACGTCGAGGCACGCGGTGTGTCCAAGCCCTGACTCAGATGACTTGTCAAGGTCAACATGCTCGCCGTCTCAGCCTCCTTCTTCTACAAAAACACAAAGAAAAGGGTTTGTTAGCAATATGCTCCGTACAAAAGACGAACAATCACGCAAGCTATTGGCTTACCAAGCTGAACGGCACCGCTATCCCGTCCACGTAGGGCCTCTTGCCGGTCGAGCCGACGCCTACCCCGAGCTGATAGGTGGGAGAGAGGTGCTGGGACGACTCCCTCTCGGCGGCATTCGGATCATCACCCTGGTGTTTGGCAAGGAGTTCGGCGACTGTCGTGTTCTCGTCCACGACCCCTTCTTCGTCCTGCCCCTCGTACGTCACCCTTCTCCTGCGCGAGGGCCTGCGCGAACGGCTCTGCTCCTTGGGTGAGTTGGGCGCCGCGGTTCCTTGTGCCTCGATATCGGCAAATGGTCTTGCGCCCTGGCCCTCGGACTGCAAGGTCGGGCTGAACTCGATGGCCTGGTTATCCTTTTCGGCCTGTATCTCCCTGTTCATGGTCATCTTGTCATGCTTGGATCCCCAGAGCGACCACAGCGCGAAGCCCATGTTCTTGGTACGTTTCCTCGTCTTAGTGACGCCGTCCTTCTTTCTTCGTCCCGCGAGCGCGCTCGGTGGTGGGACCTCGCCTTCGCCGAAACCTTCGTAGCCGACGACCAGGTCCTTCACGGCCTGTTTGTGGACCTTGCGCCTGGCAGACGCAAAGCGCCGGTCCCACTGTTGTTTTTGCTCCAGCCACTTCTGCACGGGGCCCTGCTTCACCACGCCGACGAGCTCCCTGTCCATGGAGCAGCCTGGCAGTTCAGACGGCGGAGGAAGGAGGAAGATGACACCGTGTCTGGTCACACGCTGCCGGACCATGTGGTTCTTGAAGGGGGGAAGCGCATCGCCCGCCTTTCCGACCAGGCCCCGGGACGCCTGGTCATTGGCCTCTTCATCTTTCTGCGCCTTGGTATCAGCACCGGGTCCATTGGATGCATACATAAAAGGAGCGGAAGGGGAAACTCACCTTTTTGATCGCCTCGGCATCAGAGTCAGAGGTCGAGCTCGATATGACAGAGATGTCATCGTCGTCCTGGATCTCAATGTCCTTCTTCTGCGCCCTCGCCAGGGCCCACGCCCCAAACTGTGCGACGGATCTGTACATGTACTTGGCGGGGCGGGTAAAGCTCAGCGTGGGCGCGACGTGGCATAGGTCGTCCCATACCTGCAGCTGGACATCGGTGGGTTTGTACTGCTTGATCTGCGCCCAGGCCCTCTCATCCAGCGTGGACTCGGATGGTAGGTACTGGGCGGGGTTGGCGCACTTGTGAGCCACGTAGACCTGCTCGTCCCGCAGGATCTCGCCGCCACCGACCATGATGAGGAGAGGCGGCAGACCGCCGAGGGTAGGCTGCATGACGGGGCTCACGAGGGGATGCGTAATGAGCTCGTTGGTGGCGTACATCTGGATCTGTTCCTTGACCTCGACCGTCTTGCCGTCGATGACGACTGACAGGTGCGGAGCCTCTGCCTCAGCAATATCCCTGGACGTGGGAATGCCCTCGCTGGCCTTATCATCAGCATTCCCCTTGCCTGGATCGCCTGAGGTATGGTGATGGCAATGTTAGCTTCATTTTTTCCATTGCCCCAGAAGAGCGGAGCTCACGTCTCAGTGAGTGACAATCAATCAAGAGTGCAACATACGCTGAATCCTTTGCTTTTCCGCCAGGGCCAAGCTCTTGAGCTCATTGGTCTCTTCGTCGGTCGGAGGCGGCCACGCCGGAGACGGCTTGTGGTGGAAGCCACCCTGGGGAATATAATCGAAGGGCGCATCGCCGGCGACCGAGGGGAACGAATGGGTCAGGTCGCACCAGGGACTGATCAGCACCGCACCAGCCGGCAGAGGGACCCCCTGGTCCCTCATGATGACCATCAGGCTGAGAATCATGCCTCCACCTGCGGAATCGCCGGCCAGGATGATGGTACTGGGCTCCTGGGTGGTGAGCAGGTACAGATACGCAGCTAGGCAGTCTTGTAGGGCGCAGGGGAACGGGAACTGCGGCGCCAGCCTGTAGTCGGGCGCAAACACCCTGGCCTTCAGCTTGCGCGCGTGCCTCTGAAGCTGGTACCGGTGCATGTCGACGCTGCCAAAGAAGTATGCGCCGCCGTGGATATAGAACATGACGCGGGCCCCGGGGTCGTTGTTCTTCTTGCGCTCATGATAGTCGGAGCGCATCTCGATCCACTCTGCCCGGAGAGACGAGGCGTCTGGGTTGCGCCACTGCCACCACTTGCGCCCGCCGACCTTGCGGATGCCGGCTGGGCCGAGCTGAGCCTCGAGGTGTACGGCGGCACGGTCGAGGTCTGCCTCAGGGATGACCACCTCATCAAGTTTGATCCATTGCGGGTGGGGGACCCATTGCGCGGTGAAGGCCTGGAGGTCCTCAACAGTGTGCTGTGAGACGTAGGCCAAGAAGGACCGGATGAGATGAAGACCCTCGTCGTAGGAAAGGTGGGCCGTGGGCCGCTGATGAAGTGGTTTGCGGTTGAGGTACTGGCACAAGTGGTAAGCATGTCAGATCTCTCCCTCTTGACATGCCTTGAGGACAACAGAGAAAGAGAGAGAGAGAGAGGCACAAACTTACATGTGACAAGAAGGTCTGGAGCACAGTTGGCGTGACAGCCAGGCCGACCGAGGCCGTGTTCATCCGGTTCATCTTCTCCTTCCTCAGCTCTCGACGACCAGACGCGTGAGGAGGCTATGACTCCAGGTCTGTCTCGCTGCTCGACGCGATCAAAGTCATCCGAGGGATGATCACAGCCTACAGCTCTCAGCCCACACAGCTCGCGTGCTCTGACGACAGAGTCTCACGCAGGAGACAAGGGGGAACAACAATAATAAAAATTACAAGGAAGGGAGGACCCCTATATTATCACAAGAGACAAAAGACAGAGAAGAAGACAAGAGAGATAGATATGCAAGGACAACACAGAAACAACGAAACCTGTAAAAGGAGTGTTCTAAGGCCAGATGGATGTGACCCTTTTTATGAGTGAAGACGATGTACTGTTCTCTGCTCCCTCAACATAAAATTCAAGTCTCCCCAGCTCCGAGCAATAAGAATAAGGAAGCCGGCAGAGAAATGCGCTGGCCAAGCATTCAGTGAATAAAATGTTAAGAGGGCCGCCTCATTACGCTTAAGATTGGGAACTAATTAATACTTCTTGTCTCCTTCTCTCTTTCCCCCATTCGAACTGAACCTAAACCTTTAGATTCAGGGGGTGATGTCATGGCGTCCTCCTGAGGCGGGTGGACCATCATCATCTTATACCTACTATCCCAGTATGGAGATGCCAAAGGGTTAGGGTTATTACAGTGGGGGCCTCCGTCCTAATTGAGCATGCTGACCCTTCACCTTTCTGTACTATGGTAAAGCCCTCGGCTCTCTTTCCGCTGCAACGTACTATGGTACGCTACTGGCCCGTACCTACGCAGGCTACAAGACTCGATAAGCGCGGGCGTCGTCTTCTGCGCCGAGGTTAATGGGCTCCCTAGCCGGGTCTTCTTGTTCTTCACCTTCATATCCTCGGGAATCTACAGCAATTGTGTGTATACTTTTTCTATTAATATTTTTGCCTTGTCTTGCAGATGAATACATATACATGTACACTACATAGGATCCTGACTTTGTGCAAACTTCCGTCTCTCTACAATTATCTCACGATTCTTACTTTCCCTCCCCCTCCCCCCTCCTCCTCCTTACGTCCTGAGTCGTTCCAAACATGTCGGCTATCTTTGATATAAAAGAACATGTCATCGACGGCCAACACATTCGAGAATATGCCCGAGCGACAGCACTTGCACAGGAGGACACTCTCCAACTGGCGGTAAAACAGTACATCCCCAAAGACAATCCGGAGCCAAAGCCTGGCGACATCACCATCATCGCCTCTCACGCAAATGGCTTTGTCAAGGTATGTAGTACCGCCCGTTGGCGCAAGAGAAAGAGAGACATATATATAGAAGCATATTTTCTCCTCTTCTGAGCTGATTCGAGAGCCTTTCTCTCCCTTTCTCTGGCCCCCAGGAGCTATACGAGCCGCTGTGGGAAGACCTTCTGCATATGTGTCGCCAAAATGGCGTCAACATCCGCGGCATATGGATGGCCGACGTGGCCTGGCAGGGTCAGAGCGGTATCCTGAACGAGCACAAGCTAGGCAATGATCGTGAGTGAACACACACACACACACACACACACGTGTGTATTCACGTATACACACTCTTCCCCTCTCATTGTATCTTCATCACTAATTCGCCTCTTCTGCTGCTGCACCCATAGCCTCGTGGTTCGACCACGCCCGGGATCTTCTGCACCTGACCAACGTCTTCCGTGCTCAGATGCCTCGCCCCTTGATTGGCGTAGGTCACTCCTTTGGCGGCAACATCATCATAAACGTCGCCTACATGCACCCACGCCTCTTCTCGGGCCTCGTCATGATCGACCCCGTCATCAGCAGCCGGATCCGCTTCGGGCCCTTGTACGGCTTCAACACCCTGCGCGCCTCGGCATCCCGGCGTGACCTCTGGCCCTCCCGACAGGAGGCGGAGCAAGCCGTCCGCAAAAACAAGTTCTACTCCACGTGGGACCCGCGCGCCGTGGACAAGATGATCAAGTACGGCTTCAGGGAAGCACCTACGCTCCTGTACCCGGACAAGACGGGCGGCGAGGTCACGCTGACCACCTCCAAGCACATGGAGTGCCTCACGTACTACCGCCCGACCCTCCAAGGGCCCAGGGACCCGCACACCGGCAAGAGGACCATGGACCGTTCTCTGATCCCAGATGCTACCAGCGACGTCGACAACTTCCCCAACTTCCCCTTCTACCAAAACCCCTCGCCCACGACGGCCTTGAGGCTGGGCGAGCTCAGGCCGAGCGTGCTGTGGATCGCTGGAGAGAACAGTAGCGTGTGTACCCCGGAGACGCAGCAGGAGAAGATGGAGCTGACGGGGTACGGCGTCGGTGGCAACGGAGGTGCCAAGGCCGGCAGGGTTAAGGAGTACGTGGTGAAAGGCGTAGGCCACCTGGTGGCCATGGAGAGGCCCAAGGAGATCGCCGGGCGCGCAGCGGGGTTTATCAGGGACGAGGTGGATCGTTGGAGGAGGGAGGAGGAATCGTATAGGAAAGAGTGGGTAAACGCCCTGGACGACAAGTCGAAGACGGTCATGGACCAGGACTATAGGGACTTAATTGCTAGTGTTGGGCCTGAGTCGAACAGGAGGAGAGACGGAGTGATGGCTGGGCCCAACGCCAAGCTGTAGTATATTTCTTTCTTGCTTTCTTTCTTTCTGTCTTCTTTTCCCTTGAGCCATCAAGGCCAGTTCACACTGCAAGAAGCAGTACATGTAGTAGACCTGGATCTCATGGGAAAGAAGGCATACCTTCCTTCTCGCAGTCCCACCATTTTCCACACTCGTGAGAAGACACCTACAGAGGACAACAGACATTTCCGAGAATCGACACATGAAACCTTATGTGTATGTGTGTTGTGCCCTGCTCTGAAAAGTGCGCGTGCAAGCCCTGTGCTACGCATCTAATACTCCTAAAAACAATGTTTGGATTCAGGGCTTTCTTGATACACTTTACTTGCAGGTTATGGGCAGTCCTCGCACAGCATGGATACCTGCATAAGAGCTACACTTCTGTGACGAGTAGTCGCCAGATATTTGAAGGCGGCGGTAATAATACGCAAGTGGGAAAAGAGATGAGGCTTAGCTGGATGTGACCTTGGAGCTGAGAGTTGGGGCTGACTTTGCAGTGGTTGGCGTCTACATAAGCAATACGTAAATTCAATGTAGTGACAACCTCGAGAATACATACTTACTCAGCAGATAACACGTCGTAGAATATTCCAAGGTAAATCTGACCTACCAAAAACTCAATTTTCGCTCTTCAGATTTTTTTTCTTGTTGCAAAAATAAAATGAAATAATATATATATATTGTTTGTCGAAAAGTGGAGGCACACCGACCACCAGATAGCCAGCACCAGTTCAATTCCTAAGTCGTAGATACAGTACACGTGATCATCATTCTCATCATCAGGGCTGAAGAGATTCATCCTCATCTGCCTTCCGGAAGTTCTGTCCATCCTCCTGTTTGAATCCCAAACGCCGATATTCCGTACCAAGCCGTACCGTCCCCTGTCTCCAATTGCCTTTTTTTTCTTTCTCGTATGCCTTTTCAAGTTCTGCCAGTTACGAACACCACACACACACACACACACACAAATGTGCTCATTACAATACATCGTCATATCGTGATAAAAATTCATGAATCAATCATACGCCGCCTGGTGAATGCTCTGACCCTCCCCCACGCCCTTCCCTCAGAAACACAGTCATGAACCTTGGAACTCATCACAGCTTGATGAACCCGGCTCCGCCCTCGCCAAAAGGATGGCCCGGCGGTGGAGGAGGCGGGTTTTGCTGGTGCATCATGGGCGGCATCTGCATATGGCCAGGGCCGGGAGGCATGAACATGGGCGCCACATGCGGTTGATGGGGCGACTGATGCACCGATCCGGTCATGTAGCTGCTGCCACTGTATACCGAGGAGTAGTCGTCATCGTCATCGTTGAGATCCATGCCGTTCACGATCTCGATGGGGGCACCAGGAGGAGGCCCTCCTCCCCCTCCCATCATCATCGGCGATGGACCCATGCCCATGCCCATATCCATGCCCATGCCACCACCGCCTGGGGGCCCCATCCAAGGTCCGGCTCCTCCCATCTGCTGGGGGTGCTGCGGAGGGGGCGGATGTGGCCTCACCGGCACACCACCCGCGGCCGATTGAGTTCGGGACGAGTGGCGGCTGCTCCTCCCGCTGCGGGAGGATCTCGAGGATGACGAGCTGTGGTGGCTCCTGCCGTCATTGCCGTCCTCGTAGAACCACATGGTGTAGCCCGACGGGTCACGGACGAGCAGGTACCTCTCCTCAATCCTGGAGGACCCGTTGGGCCGCTCGATCGTCGTGACCTGGCGCCGCAGGTTGGTGTGTCTGCGGGGGTCGCCGCCGGCGAACCAGATCAGGGGCTTGACAACGTTTCTGCGAGGCACGTCGACGACGAAGGACTCAACGGAGACATTTGACTGAGTGGAGGACGAGTGGATGGAAGACGACGAGGATGATGAAGAAGCCGAGGAAGAGCGGCGTGAGTACGAGTGAGGCATCGTGATCTTGCTGGTGAACCTCGCGAGGCGGTATTTATGATAGGATAATACGATTTTTGGCAGGGATATGGGTCTCCCTGTTTTGCTCTCTGTTTTGCACACACAAGAGAGGCGCCAGAGAGGGATCACCTGGTCAAGAAAAACAAAAAGGTTTCAATATTCCCAGAGGAATAAAAGCAATAAGACCCGAGAGAAGGGGGCCAATATTAGATCGGCACCGCCCGAGTATTGACAACGGAGGGGATCCCAGGACCAGACAGAGAGAAGGAGAGAGGGGAGGAACAACTTGGTACTGGCAATTCTCGCGTGAGAATCAGCACAAGGTTGCAAGCCTCACTTGGTCTTCGCTGGGGTGGATCGTCAGTGCTAGGCTTGGTCCTGACAGGACTTGTTCCCCATGAGGAAAGCAATATGTGAGGGAAGTATGAAGAGCAAGGAGGAGGGGGGTAGAAAGGGAGGCACCGTGGGACAGAAGAGGAGGAAGATGGTCGATCCAGGCAAACTTTCAAGACGGGGTTCGCCACCATGATATACTTGTGCAGATCTCAAAAGCATGTGTATGAAAAGTGTAAAAAAGTGTGAATGTACTCCAGTACATATGCGCCTCCCCCTCCATCCCTTCGTCTTGGGCCCGCTTGAGCATGGCGGTTACGTCTCGTCCCCAATTCTGCACTCATGGATTCCACAGACGAACCGTCAAGAGCTGCCTTGTTGCTGACAACCTTGCAGGTGATGATGCCTGGGGGGTTGACCAGGGCATGTTCTTTGCCCGCTTGGGACATGTATCTCTTGTGCAGTTTTGGCGTGCCAATGTGGCGCACCCACACCCCTCCTTCAGACTCGAACAGAAAGGAAAAAGCAGCCATCCGCTGGCAAGGGGGGTGGGGGGACCACAAAGTGAAATTTGCCCGATCGCACTGATGGTCGTGCAACTGATAAATTTATGGGATGGGAAGAGAGGTGCTGGGACCATACAGAGGACGAGGACAGAGCCGCAGAGAGAGATTTCTGCAACCCCCTCGTGCTCCTGCGATTCGGGTAGCCAAAGAGCTACTTTGTAGGAATTGAGGGCGGACACTAAGAGGCCACGGAACAATCAGTTGTGTGCCTGGCTCAGAAACCCCTGCCCTGCAGCAGTGCATACTTCGGTCGGGCGAGCCTAGTATCAGCGGACGAACCAGAGCGCGTCCTGGGCCTCCATGAGAAGTAATGTGTCAGTTTTTCATGTGTCCTGCTCCGCCCTGCTTTGGAGAGAGTCTCTGAGCCAACAACAATCGCACAGACCCAGACGGATTCAAAAAGAGCCCGAGAGAGAGGCGCAGCGCGTGATATGCCTAGGATGCTGATCCCCCACGAGGAGAAGAGAGCCTTGAAAAGGTCTGGCTCTCCAGTCTCTGTCTTTGTCTCTTTAGAGAAGAGCAGAGAACAGACCGTGGGTCCGGCGGTACTCTGCAGACGGCTATGTGCCGCGAGACCTGAACCACCATCTTTGAAGAAGGATGATTCAGTGGGCGGCGATAGCAGACGGACGATGCCGTGTAAAGAACGCCGCATTGTAATGACGAAACAGGTGGCACATGCTGAACGCCGCGGTGGCCGCCTAGAGCGGCAACCAGCCTTTCCAATATCCCCTCTGAAGAAGTAACATTCCCTCGTAATCTCGCAACTCGTGATCCCCAAAGCAGCGCAGGGCGACGAGAGTGATTGTACAGCCGTTCTAGGCGCTTGCATCTGGTTCGAGACCCACGAAGAAAAACCACATTCGCCAACCCGTGTCTCTTTTTTCCCACTTCCCCTTTGTCCTTTTTCTCTCTCCCTTCTTAAATTCTTGTTTTTTTTTGGGTGGTATTACCTACCGATGGCGACGGCAAATAGCAGATTTAAAAAAGAGGGGCGATGTGTAGGCGACACGGCGGTAAGCATAGAAGAAACCCACATTGCACGACATGTGAAGATCAATCAGCCAGAGTAGATGGCGATCAGAACTTAGACGTGCAAAAGGGCAGCTGGGCCTGGCCTGCACATGCTGCTTCATGCCCGGGGATATGCAGGTCGTACAGTAGTAGCGCTTGGGGGTAACCACCCGATCTGGGCCCTGCTGAAACCTGCATATTGCTGTGCAGTCACATCCCTGGCTACTGTACGCCCCCCTCATGCAGAGTGAGGCGGGCCCCATCAGCCACGGAGAGCCAGTGAGTGAGACGGAGGGACCGGGTGCTCCAGTTGGGAGGGTAGTGCCAGACAGCCCTGGGTGTAGTACCATAGTGCTTCTTCATATGCAGAATGCAGATCCAATCAAAAAGTAATGCAGACGCTGTGCGCTGGTAGTGATCATTTTATGAAAGCCCGGCGAACACGGCTCGGGTTGTTTGGCGAAACACCACGGCTGGTCACTGGGTGGGTGGTTGGCCGGAGTAGTTGTACGGGGTTCAGCGTAGGAAACCTCCCAAGCCAGAGACCACCGGGTCGTTGCATAGAACGCGGTGAGAGAGACGAGACCTCGCAGCTTCTCTTTGTTCCCTCCCTTGAGGAGGATTCTGTCGGCGCTCTCTAGAAGGGCAAGTTATCTGCATGACGTGAAAAGTCTCGGAGGGTTTTCATCTTCTGCTTCTGATTTTGCTTGTCCTCCTCCTCCTTGGCGGATTCTTTCACTATTTCCTTCTTTTCTTGCTGCTTTATGTCCTTTTGCCTTCCCGTGATACGAGAAAAGGGCAGGTCGTTGGTGGCTTAAAGTAGTGCCGCCTAAAAAATGTAGTGATGCTCTCCCTCTCTCGGCTGTGACGTCGAGCCACCCGATACCTGAAACGGGCTGAGAGATACTTCCCCTGTTCACTTTTTCTCTCCTCTTGTTTCTTCTCTTTATTCTTCTTCTCCTTCTTGTTTTGGCAAGACAAAAAAGTATCTTGTCCCGCAGCCGACACGGGTGCTCGCATTCACGTCGTCTGAGACAGCGGAACGGAACTTCCCTTGATCAGGCGAGATGACGGACTTCCATGTGGATACGGCCGCGACCTCAGTCGGCCGCAGATTTAATGGATGATGTAACTATGATGCAGCGTGATGAGAAAGGACCTTTGGTCGCATCATGGTCGTGGTAAGAGGTAGACGCGCGGATACATCGCCAAGGACGTCCAAGATGAAGTTGGATTCGGTGGCAGCGCTTCTCAGCCATGGCGTCGAATAAATATTGGCGCCTTTGTGAAGGACAAGAGGTTTAGGTCTGTCCTGCAGTGGAAGCTCCAGTGAGGGATCGGGGGGTTGGGAGGGAAGGGGTGCTGGACAGTAGCCCGCTGCCAGCATCACCAGGGTTAGGGCGTTGAAGGCGGTGGGAAGCAGGCGTACTTGTGATTACTACTGGGTAAAGTAAGTACGGAAGGAACAATTGTTTGGTAGCTGCTTCTGAGAATGTCCTCTCACACAAAACGACGTAAGACAAAATACCCGAGATATTTTCTGCTTCGGAAAAGAACTTGATGGTAGCGCAGACCCTCGAAAGGCTTGTATATCTACAGTCCCTATAGTGTGCATCGAATACTCATGTTGTCTTTGCCTTGCGCGCCTTCACAACAGCCATGCTCGGCAGCTCCAGAAACATCTTCCAGAAGTCTGGATCATTCTTGACGCAGGGGGCTTTTTCAACCGGCTCAACCTGTGTGTCCACCAGCCCGTGTTTCGCATGGAACTCACCAATCTTGGCCGGGTCGTGAGTGACTTCCATCGACGCCGCATCGTACTCGACGAGCGGGTCGACGCTGACCACATAACGGAACAGCATACCGCCAGGCACATCCACAAAGTCCTTGTATACCGCGCCGTACTTGCCGCTCATCGTCTCCGGCGTGCGAGGGGAATTGAACACACGGGTCCCGACAAACCGTCCGCCTGGCTTGAGGCAGGCCACGATCGTGCGGAACATGCCGTCCAACATCTCCATGCTGGATGCGTGCTCGAAGGTCCAGTTGGCCATGACCAAGTCGTAGCCTTCGTCTTTGAATCTCAGAGGCAGACGTTCCACATCCTCAGGCTTGGACACGTCGACCTCAAACCACTGCACAACCTTGCTGCCTCTTCCCAGGCTTTCCTCTAACTCCTTGCCTATCTGCATCATCTCAGGAGACACTGGGACGCCGTCAGAGTAATTCTGTTCAAATCCCAGGGCACATTTGGTATAGCCAGTGAAGCAATCATGGGTCGAGACAGTCACGTCGACTTACAATCGAGCACATCCACGGCAACGGCGCCACGGTCAACCACCTGACGTGCCCTTACGCCCTGGCCGCCGCCGACGTCAAGCACCGTGAGGCCCTTGCAGTCACCCAACGCCGAGTCTAGAAGCTCGTTCTCCAGTGTGCCCTTTGGGAGGGCCTCGCGCTGGCTGTATGAGCCTGCCTGCCCCGCGTGTTGCGACTTGCTGTAACCTGTTCTGGCATCTCGTTCCGCCATGATTGATCAGACCTCGACGATGTCTTGATGATTTGATCGAAACCAGCACCTAGCTCTGATTTGGTTGAGACTTTCGTGCACATCAAATAGGCAAGAAATAACGAGCGTGAGCACAAACCAGGTCATCAAAAAAGAGAGATGAGCGTCCTCTACCTGTGTGGGCTTTACTGTTTCGAGACAATACACTTACGCAAGGGAGGAGCAACCCAGGTGCCGCCATAGGGGGCAAGAGCCATCATGGCAGCTCAGTCTCTTTTCCTCATGCCAAGTCTCACTCTGCCACTCGATATCCTGGTCCTGATGACGTTGGATCATGGCTCCAAGTCACACAGTGGCTTGATGTTGACTCTCAGCGTTTGAAAGATACGAGGTTCCATTATATCGATTTCCATCTAAACCTACCTTTGCTGAGATTGGCCTTGTTTCATGCCGGGTCCATGCTATCATAAGCTGTCTATCTACTCAAGTAGATAAGGAAATGCTCAGTCAGAGCTTGTGTGAAGGACGGCTGGGGAATTGAGACGAATAATATGTTCAACCATCTCTCACCGCTTTTTTTCTCCATGTGCGCCAACTATTAGCGCAATTGAACTCTGATAGTCTCGAGCTTGTCGAGGTCCTGCCTATTTTTAGAAACACGGCTGGCTGATCTTCATATCAGGGAATATGGCCAATTGCTTTCAACAGGTATCATGTACAATAGTACGAGGAGAATGACATGGCTATGACATAGCTTTGAGCAATTGCTGGACATGAACCCTAATCTTGATGTGAGTCTCCAGGGAAACCTGATGTTGAAATTAGGGGCTCTGTCTGGCAACCTTGGAAAACCACTTGGATCCAGACAACTGCCCACAGCCATAAAATGACATCCATAAGACCAAAGCTTATGTGTGCTTATTGAAGAGTGTCCATCTGGCTTTCCTTCCCAATTCTAGGTTTTTACTGCTGGTCCCAGCTGCAGGTACTGTGACATAATATGATGATGATTTGATGGAGTGGGATTGTCCTCAAGATCACGGCTTAACAGGGTCTCGAACAACTTGCATCCTCTTTGTCCTCTTGTAATCATGAATTCCCTGGATCTAATAATTTCCAACTCTAGGTTAGCATGATTCGGAAATGCCAAGAATCAATCGATATAAGGCACATTTCAATTCATATAGGTAGACCTCGAATGAACAGTATTGTTGCGTCAAAACTGTCCCCTGCCTCTAGACACATCTGCAAAGACTTCGTTCCTGAGACAAGCTGAGAGACTTTGACTTTTACAGACTTAATAATTTTGATATGGTTATTATTAAACCTGCATGTAGTTCTCGGCGCATTGATTCTGTTTTGTTGAAATGGTACACATAGCCCTCTTGATTGTTGATTGAACATGTGCTGTGGTCCGAAAGCATGTTGTGTAGCCCTTTTCTTATTCGATATGAACTCGATCACGAGTTATCTTCTGAACTCACGGATTGAAGGACCATTGTAACCTAGTTATCATGATCACATCAAGTGACAAAGGTGTTCTGAGCTTTAGACAGGTAAAGAATACCCTCATCTCCAGCCATATTTCTCAATCCTTGTGCCCGCGTCAGCAGTGTCTGGTAATTCCACGCTGTGCTTTTTTACAGGCTTTCGATCTTATGTTCGCTACACGAACCAACGGATCTCAAGCCAGTCCGTGTCCTGATTTATATCAGACCAGTGGTATAGTATATGCCAGCTATAGCTATAATGAGAATGCCAAGATGCCATCCGTTAAGCATCATTTGCACCTTATATGCAGTGGAGTCTATAGTAATTTACGGCCCCTAATAGCTAAATATGCCTCTGAAACAGGTTCTTAAAGCTCTAGAAAGACCCATGATACTTATACTAGGGCTGGAACCTGATATTGGCGAATGAGCTCAGAAGCTAGGAGAACATTCATCGGTAAATGAGTACTTAAGTACTCCGGTTCAGCTCTCTCTCTCCTGGGGATTGTGACGGACAAGAAATTAGAAGACCTAAAAGACTACCAAGATCCGCACGAACGATGACAGCACAAGTTCTGTCTGAGAATTCACGAGGGACATTGAGTAGAGATCACGATGTAGTAGCTACGGCGAGGAGAGAGCAGAGTTATCATACGCAGCTTTTCCACAGTAACCATTCAATTGCCCACCCAGATTCATCAAGTGAAGTCATTTGCGACGAGTCATCTGATGACTTCCCGAAGTCGTTTAGCAACACGTCCGCTGGAAATTTTGCATCATCTCTTCAGCGTCTCTTATGCGACAGTTCCCGTGGTGTTCCAAGGTTGAGCTTATTACATCGGAAAATGACCGAGCAGCATAGACTTGATCGAGTTACAAAGATGCACTCGACCCAGTGTTTTTCATGGAAAGAATAGGAATTGATTTAATTAACCAGCAGTACTATACGGCAGCCTTCGGATGTCTATCATTACCAGCTTGCTTCTCCGCTGCTGTTTCCAAGCGATGAGATAGATAGATACATACCAGGTCGAACCTACAAAACGCCCGACCCTAGGATATACTCGTACGATCCACTGGTTTTAGAAGCGTTATGAGAAAGGGTGAGTAGTGCTTGAGTGATGTTTGAGTTGCTGTTGTGAGAATATTCTGCGGGCGGCACTCAGGATAAAGAGTGGCTGGTGCACGCTGCTGTGATTCGCACCCTTTCCTGGTCTCAAGAGGCACTTCATTGAACTACGAGACGGGTAAAAGAGACTATAGATTGTTTCAGCACCTTGGCAAGGCTGGGATGCAGCTTTGAATGCCAGCTTAGAGCTGAACTTCGAGGAGAGGAAGAGAGACAGCCACGGAGAGTGCACATGTGAGTAAGGGTAATAAATCGGCACAAGACTGAATTAAGCTCTACTGTGAACAGCTACCTAATCTAAGCCTGCCTCTTTCGCTTTAATCTTCTTCTCTTATTATGTTTGTCCACTTATATTTGCCCCTTCACCGTTCAGGGTAACAGCAGAGGGGGAGTTTGTGTCAGCATTTGATTCTGAAGTTGCCAAGCATTGGCCTGTGATCAAAAAGCGCTTAAAGTCATCTGAGAAATTGGAGCCAGGCGATTTAAGGCTGTTGAGACGTGTTTGAGACGGGACGGCGGCACCAAGTGGTTCGTTCAACTTCTTGTCCTCGATACCAATGAGGCACGTTCAATTCTTTACAACAGATGAATATCCTCACGTGGCCTCGCACCGCTTCTGGGCTGACCTGTCTCGAGTAATATTTAGACTCATTAGAAACGCCTTTCCCGCCCGCCTGATCGAAATAGACTCAAGGCATCGGCACGTCAAGATGGATCTGCAGGCGATAATGCACCGACGGGTTCAACGGTAGCAAGATATCTCTCGCGTGAGATTTCCCCCTCCCGCCCTCCACCCACTCACACTATTTAACCAGCCGGTGACTACGTTGCCGAATGTATTGAGCCACTATATGATCAAAAGCAGCCAGAAAACCTGTTGTCGTGCGTGTCCTGCAGTGCTTCTGTCACATTCTGTCATTATTCGTGTCCAAAACAGGCTGGCGCCGCTCCGGGTCAAACCGGGCAGCCGGCGCCATTAACTAAATTCAGGTGGATGCTCCGGCCCTGAAAAATGGCTTCGGCTGCAAAGAATTGCAAAGGGACATTGAGATATTGAAAGTAGACGTGCAGATATTGATTGGCTTTGAGATCGCACACCAGTCAGGAGCAGGACTATCGTTTTTATTTTCCCGACCGCTCCTCTTCATCACCACCTTTTTGTGCTTCACTCTTGGAACTATCGTGCACAGGTGACATCAAAGTAACCAGATTATCAAGACTGGATACCCTCATGACCGGCAGTCGGTCGGTAAGTCGGGGTCATGACCCAAGAAGAGTGGAGATCAGCACGCGAAGGGGACTGAGACAACCCCCAAAAATGAAGGGGTCCACAATGGCTGGCCAGCGTAGGCCAGCCAGTCGCGTGTGGTTCCACACTACCGAGACTACGTACTTTGCAGTAGGAGCGGAGGCTTTGCTGAACCAACGGACGAGTTCTGCAACCCTAGCATGTGGTCATCACTCTACCACTGTAATACTGTACCATGGCGCAGTGGATAAAAATCAGGCGCGGTTGCAGTGTGCGTGTGTGCAAAGAAGCACTGGCGCCTCAAGTGATCATGTCCAGTACTCCTATGGACCCATCTCGTATGCGACCCGGTACTTGAGACTTAACTTTCAGGGTCAAGTCGCCAAGTCTGTGCCAAGTACCAACTTTGAAACGCTTCTTTCCCTTCCGGAGCAGGCCAGCTTAGATAGTCGGTACTTCTGCGGTGGGCTTGAAAGCTTAACAGCAACAACATGCAGCGCACAGAGCTCTTCTGCCATCTTCCCTGCCTCTTGGTGTGCCTTTGCACCCTAAGCTCTCGAGCGGTTGTTGGGATGGCGCCGCCACAGCTGATGACGGTGGTCGGCGGAGAGTCGGTTTTACGAGCCGCGTTCCCACAGCGCTTTCGAATTTGAAGCAGCAGCTTCTTTCCAGCTGTTTGCCAGTCCAAAATGGCTCGAGTACTGCCCTTTTGACTGATACTCCCTCTCTCCCGCTCTCGCACAGAGTGAAGAGAGTAGGAAGGGGGGGGGGGCTTCCTCGCCCGCTGGGTCGTGTCTAGCCCTGGCAACCCCTCACCTTGCCCACTCAATGTAATTATGGTTATAATCAGACTACAACGACCTCATTACGGCTTGGCCCCGCCGCAGGAAGCTCGATAGTGTCTCCCGCCAGGATGCAGCCAAGGTCATGACGGCTGGCTCGCAGATGCTGCTTGCCACTAGATCTCTGCGTTGTAAGAGCAAATATCTGCCGGCAAAGGCCAGCGAGTGGCTGGCCAGGAGCGGACAGGCCCTCACTATTGGCAAGCCATTGTCTTGTGTGCCTGCGCGGCTGGGGCGTTGCAGTCAGTGGTGCACCACCACCGCCACTGCATGTTCGAATTCCAACACTCACTAGCAGCACAAATGGATGGCGAGTACCCATACTGCTATGGTGTGTGGAGTGAATTTATCCTCAAGATCAGCCGGCAGACGAGGCGGGACCTCTCTAGCCGGCTCCGCTGGTCCCGCTCGAGGACGGAGTTGGGCAAAGTCCGCTCCATACAAGCCTCAATCTGCCCGAGACTGCCGTCAAACGGTGGTGATGATGATGATGATGATGATGTAAAAATGGTCTGCTAGACCAGGCGACTGTTGCACTGCATGACCATAGATAGCCGGCGGACCGCCCAGAGGCGTAACGTGCTTCTACAGGCTATACCGTAGACTGCCATTTATTCTGCAGTCTCAACGGCGTGATATGACCCAGACAGAGAAGGCTAACTAATTTTGGAAGGAAGAAAAATTAGGGAACAAGAAGAAAAGAGACAGGGAGAACACCAACCGTGACGTCTTCACGCGCAGGCACGGCAGCGGGTTAAAAGAACAAGAAGGAGCGGACTTGGGCTGCTAGCGTAGCGCGGGTCGCCATTTGGTTCCATTGCCATAGTATGGTAGTAGCAGTGCCTTGGTACCAAATCCATCGATTGATGTACTGTAAAAAGAAGAGGAACACGACAAGGAAAGGTTGGTCGCCAATATCAGGAGCCTGATATAGGAGGGCATGGTACCTGCATAAGAGAACGCCTGGAATGTGGACGAGTCAGTTCTACGTGTTGCAGGACTGAAGAATTCTTCTTGCTCGTAAATGCTGTTATATCCTCCTCCACTCACCAAAAAAGAAAGAGAAAAAGAGAAAGAAACGAGGATAAAATGGACAGACGAGTACCTGAGTGGTTAGAACTATTGCTGTAGTTCGTCACTTGTCCGCCTGTGTCTCACAGTAGATTGACCATGCAGGCGTCCCCTCCCTTCCCACCCTCCACCTCCTTTGTCCACTCTATCCAATGCAAGACGACGGGGGCGATGAGCCCGCAGGGTACGGAGGGATATGAAAGAGACCGGGGCTGGACAGGGGTCAATGACCAGTGAGAGGAGGCTTACTGGCTGTTCGGCCCCGCACTGCTACTATGGTGCTAACTCAGGCCACCAATGACGCCTGACTACATGTGTTTATCGTACAGTAAGGTACAGTGTACTTTACTGCCAGTGTTCTATTCGCTTGACTTTGCTGCCCTTCAGGCATCCTGACTTCTGTAACGTATACTAAGGCTTTACCAAATCAAGTAGTCCTCCCATCCCTTGGCTTTTCTGCCAGGTGTATCCATGCCGTCCCTGGTCTTTTTTGTCCTTCGCGCCTCCATTTGTCCTTAGTAGCCATCTTGGCCTTGGTCCTGGAGCGAGAGAATCCTTCCCACATCCACATCCACACACACACACACACACTCTACGACCCACGCCCGCACTCACTCCCACTCTCAAGCCCACCCAGAAACAGACACACCCACCCTCACCCAGCTAACTTTCTCTGTCTATCTCTCCCTCCCCTCTCTGACACACGCTCAACCACCCACACCCACACCTGTGGCACATTCCATATCGTGTGTTGTGTCCTTCTTCCATCGCTTCTATCCTTTTTCTCACACAACCTCCCTAACTTGTTGCCTCTCTTCCTCTTGCTACTGAGAAATTGAGTCTTCTACGAACGACCCCCACCTAGGCTAGGAGCCTTTAGTCTAGATCGAACCAGCTCTGGATTTTGGGTTCTGAATTCTGGATCCTACCAACAGTATCCTGGCCACGTTCCGGTCCCAGCCAGCTCCACCCTCGACTCGGGGCTGTTGCTCTCTCCCCTCTTGTGTGTCTCATCGAGACCTGACCTAGCCCGCACTGACCACCTGGGACATCCATCCATTCGCTGGTTCCCTTTGTGGTGCCTTGGCTACGAAGGCCCCCCTTTCCTCTTTGCCCTTCCAACCTCTCTCCACTCTCATCTCATCCACCAACACCAACCACCACAACAAAACACACCACACGAAATACCGCCATTGACAGCCTCTCACGAATCATCAGAACATCCAGGCGTGGCATCGAGAACGAGAGAGTTAGTTTAGGAAATCAAGAGATCCGAGAGATACGACTTTTTCACCGGCCAAGGAGATCGAGACACGGGAGACATTTTGGGAGATACAAGGACTGGTCTGCTGGGTAACGAGGACATTGCTGGGCAGTCCGATGACTTGACAGGTCTCTTGGACCACCTCGGCGGATTGAGCCTGCACTTGCCCCTGCTGCTGCTCACTCAACCGACCACCTCGCGACCCACGCACACGTCGTCTTCCGTCGACCTCTGTGTCGTCTTCTCTCTCGCCCATCCCGACTTGCATCTCTTGACCGTCGCGATTCGACATCGTGACCCGTCTGAATTGACATGGGCGATCACAACCGAAAGGCATCCGATCCGGAGAGGAGGGCATCAGTGAGGACGTCGAGAAGGGTATCAATATCGCAGGGCGGACATGCAGATGTTGTACACGATGGGTTCGCCGACGCCGACAACATAACTGATTCCAACAGTAATCACCACGATAATAACGACGACGACGACGATGACTACGCGCTCGCCCTTGCTGGCATGGTCTCAGATGGCTTCCGCCCGGGACCCGCTGCATCTACTGCACTCATGACTGCGAACGACGCAGCCATCGTTCCCAACGAGTCAGCTGCGCTACCGGATGCAACAGCCTTTCAACCGACCTCCGCCGGCTCAACATCAACTCCTCGGCTCAACAGGTCCAGTATATCGAAGGCACCCGGCGGCCGCGACTCCTTCACACTCAGGCACGACGGCGCCAATGGACATGTCGCGGGCACCTCTCTGTCGCGAGCCTCCACTGCCTCTGGCGAGAGGGCATTCATCCCAGTAGATGGGCCATACCGAGGCCCGTCGGGCCCGTCACACCCTTATCAGATGTACTCACAGGATACCCGACTGGCAAGGACAATGAGCGTTGCCACCACATCAACCACACCAGCGGCTCGACCCGAATCAGAATACAACGGCCCGACTGGACCCTCACATCCCTACTCTATGTACCCACAGAACCCAGTCGAGGAGACACCTCGTCAGCCTGCCGTGCCAGCTATCCCGGTGGGCTTTGTTAATAGCCCGGACCCATATCAACGGCGACTCGGGCCAGAAGGTGAGGACATGGCAGACATCATTGGTCCTGACGGTCACACCGAAGAATTACCTCCATACACGAGATACCCGGACGAGTACTACACACGCAAGATACGGGACAATGACGAATCACACCGAGCTGGCGAGGCTTCAGGCGCAGGCCCGTCGGGCGTGGCTGCAGGTGCCGCCGTCACCATGGCGGCGATACCAACAACATCAAGATCATCCTCAAACGCAACCTCACCAGTATCAATACCCGGTGCTGGTGGTTTGGGGCTGGCTGCTCGCAACCCGGAGTACGATGCCCGATCTGTCGATGGTTCTGGAGTGCTGTCAGGGTCACGACACTCGTCGAGAAGCTTCACAAACGAGAGCCATCACGAGGTCAACACGGCAGCTGCGGAGCTGTCGGAGAAGCCACAGCTCAGCAAGTACCAGAGATTCGCCAAGAAGAAGGCCTGCGGTGTGATACCATACTGGGCGCTCGGTCTAACCTTCACTGCCATTGTGATTGTCCTCGTCGTCGTTGCGGCTGTGATCGGTTCATTGTTATCCCACCACAAGCCTACAAACCATCTGGGGAATAGTGCCACCAAGTGAGTAAACGACCTCGTTTCAAGCTGCCCGGGAGGGGGGGAACATTTGTATACTGACCATACTTCTCGTGCAGCTACCAAGACAGCGTGCCCACCATCACCGTCACGTTTGACGCCACACCGATCCCTACGCCCTCGAATTTGCCCGATCTTGCCCAGGGCTCATTCGGTCTACCTCTGAACCTGAACCAGGATCCTAACACCTGCTTTAACGACACATCTCAGACCTCTGCATGGAGTTGCAATATTATCTTCCCGCAGGCCATGTCCCTGCAGGTTCAGATCACGAGGAACGCGCCTCAGCTCGGCAAGGACGGCAACTACGACGTCATGATGTTTGCCAACACTTCGAGCAATAACGATGGCACTGGCAACAATGGTCTTCTGTCATATGGTGCAAGCGCCCCGGTCATTCAGCCGGCAATGAATATGGAGCTTGTCAATGACACCTTCGATATCGAGCGGGGGCCGGCGTGGTTCAGGATGCTGCCTTATAACAAGACTGTCATCGTGCAAGAGGACCTCTTGTCCGCATCATCCTCGTCTAAGAAGCTACGGCGCTCTTCCTATCCAATCCCGACCGTGGACAACTTCCAGCGCAAAGGTGTTGCCAATGCGGGAGACAAGCCATGGATCTGCACTTGGCCTGATACCTTTGTTGAGATGTTCATTTACGCCGAGCAGAACAGCAGCTATGCGTCCGAGTCAACGGCGACGATAACGACAGCGCCACTCCCTACCCAGACCGCAACGGGAAGTGCTTCCACGGCTACCTCGACAGGCGCCGGTGGCGGCGGCGGTGGTGGCGGCGATACCGAGATTATCAACATGGCGCATCTCACGGCCTATCCTAGAGCCATCAAGGTGAAGGAGCGCCGTTTGAACAACTCGCCGCAGCCATACTGTGTCCAGGTCGAAGTCACCGACAATAACACCACGCAACCAGTACTGGACGCCAACGGGAAACAGGTGACAGTCCTGATCGAGGAAATGGAACAGCAGAATGGCATGGACAAGCGGGAGTACGAGGATACCTGGCTGGCACGCCGTGACGGCGACGGCGATATGAGCAACTGTGGTTGCATGTGGTTTTCGTCATGAATCTACCCACCACCCCACCCTTTTTTTTTCTCACGACAAATTCCGATCTGTGATGAAGGCCTCCGGTTTTGAGGCAGCGACCCTTTCCATATCGGCAACAGCGGCCGGCGCGACGACTCTCTCCCTCCGTTGGCGTTGGCGAGCACAGGTTTTCTTCGGGTGCGATTTTACTCGTTCTTTTCTTTTCACTATACTTGTTCACCCTCATGGGAACGGGGGCAGATTTCTGGGCGTTGTTATTTCCACACACTTCTCGACTGCCATTTCCTGCGGTGGTCCAGTCTATACCAGTTGTACCACGACCTTTTTCGAATGTGTGCGACATGTCTTGGGACAAATGGAGTTCAGGGCGACGTGGAATTTGTGCGACGGCGCTCGCGCAAAAAAAGCTTTGGCGTTTGATATTTTGACCGGCATATTCATTTTCACTTACCTGTCTGCGACTACAACATTACTCTTCTTTTTTTATGGGAACTACCACACTGGCACGGAGACTCTTGAGTTCAAAGGAGGTTCAGGGGCAGGCGAACAGCGGCACGAGGCTCTGTCGATGCTAATGAATGCGTTGGGGATTGGAATAGCGTTATACGTGTACACATTGCTGAGTGGTGCGATCTGAGGAGAGCACCAGCACTAGAACGCATGCGCGGCAGCAGCGAAAATATCTTGTTCCGTTTTGCTGTATGTATACCACCTTAACGAGTGAAATAAAGAGTGCGAGAGGCCTTAATGGTACAATACAATATTGCGTGCGTGTGTGCGTGTGTGCATGTGTGTGTGTGATAAGAGAGGGGTGCCTCTTGGGTAGATGACACTGGATATGCCGTAGCAACTGGACATGTGAAGTCAAAGGCCATAATGAATACCCTACAGTACTAGTCGGTCACTCTTGTTGATCACGTCCCCACTCGCCAGCCAGCCCGTCCAGAAAACTATCTGCCAGCTTCTGCGCCCTCTTCTCCCCCTTCTCCTTTCTCCTCTCCTCGATGACCCTCCTCCGCTCCTCAATCTGCTTGCGCCTCGAGTCTCTCTCCTCCTCCCGCCTCTCCCTCTCCCGCTCCGTAGTCTCCCTCTCCTTGGCCAGCCCCTCCATCTCTTTGGTGCGTGTCTCCTCGTCCTTGCTGAATTGGAAGAAACCGACACCCTTGGTCCTGATCTCGGCCGCGGCGTCGTAGTGCTTCATGTCAGGCGGAGTCAGGCTCCTGTCGCGCTTGCGGGCGAGGGCCTCCATCTCGGCCTCGTCGCGGGCAACAAAGGCCTCGGACTGGATTGCGTCGCCGTAGATGACGTTGGCTGGCGCCTTGGGCCGCGCGGACATGCGCTCGAGCTCGACGGTGGTGTGCTCGCGGGCGCGGAGGCGGCGCTCCATCCGGAGCTTTTCGGCGCGGGTGCCGGTGCGCGTGCGGCCGAACTCGTCTGTGTAGGTGATGATCTCCGTGTCGTTGTTGTCAGAGTAGTCGTCGTCGTCGTCGTCATCGTCGTCTTCGCCCGAGGAAGACTGCGATGCCCTGTTTCTGGCGTCGTCCTGCTGGGCCTCTGCCCACTTCCGGTCAAAGTCGACGAGCGGGGCTGCCTCGCCTTCCTTGGGCACATAGTCGCCGCGCTTCATGGCGGCATAGAGTCTGGCCTTCTCCTCCATCCTGCGCCGGGCCGAGAGGAGTTCATTCTTCTCGTCTTCGGTCCCAGCGACCTCCTTTAGCACTAGCCTGCCCTTGTCCCGGTCTCGGTCTGCCTTTTCGGATTTTCGTTTTGCCTTGACGCCGGCGAAGATGTCGTTCTTTGCCTTGGACGGGCGCGGTCGTGCTTGTGTGGTAGAGGCGGAGGCGGAGGAGGACAGCGGAGTCTTGGAGGTGTTGATGAGGGAGGCCAGCTCGGATTTGAAGGCGAGGGAGGAGGGAAGTAGTGTCTCCTTCTTCTGGCGCTTGGGGGCCCGTTGGCCGTATAGATTTGGATCCTGAGGCATGACGGAGGTGGAGGTGTTGGAGGGGATGTGGTGTCCCTCAAACGAACATGAGCACAGTACCCGGGATTCCTGTTCTGGAGGGTCGGCGACGTGCTGGAAGCATGCGAAGTCAGGCGATGCGTGGAGTGAGGTAGGTGGACCCCTATGATGATAATGACCAAGGGCCTAAGTAAGGGTGGTTACTATGGTACTGTACTGTAGATGGGAATAAGGGATCACTAAACGTTACAGTGGGCTGAGAGCTCCTAGGGCCACTCTCCAGCAAGCCGAGGCCCCACCACCAACCAGGAACGTCAGTGGGGGTGAGCTGCACTGACAACAATGACTTGCTTCCAGCGGGCATAGCAGGCCAGTGGCCCGGGCCATTCAGATTTCCCGAAAGGTGGGTTGATGAGTCCAGGACGAGACATGCGCTCTCTGCTGGGATTATCTCCCCTTCCCTTTTTCTTAATTTTATTTATTTGGACGCCATTGACTTTTCCCAAACTCCCATGCTACTGTCTCCCAATCTTCAAATACTTGTTCAACATGCTAGCCTTGTCCTTCTTTTTGCCACAGCCTGACTGAACATTTTGGGTGGCGCATGAGCCCACTTTATCTCTTGTCGCTCTCGCTCTCGCTCGCGCCGTGAACAACCCCCTCCGAGAAAAGTCACGTCACGTCACTGTCTTGCCCTCGCGGTTCCGACTCAAGGATCGGTCGCCAGCCAGCCAAAGCTCCCAGCTGATACAGTCCTGTACATCATAAACAGGGTGCAAAATTCGATCGTTTGCGCCTCTCGAGTGCTCTCTCTATTTTGAGAATGCACGTCCTGCAGTCCCTGGATATGGTCTCCCTTCACGAGTTTGCAGCGGCTCTGGAGTCGAGGATGACGGACCTGCTCGTCATCTCGGACTCCTACTCCTGGGTCGTCAGGATTATCTCTTGGTTCTTTGTAAGGCTCTTCCTCCTCTTTATTCACGACCCGATCAGGGCTTTTGAAGAACTACAGTGGGCGCTGTTGCTGACATTCAGTCCTCCCCGATGGCAGATCACACTGGCACTCTCTTTCTGGACTCCCATCGCGGTCCTGATCGTCTTCGATTTCCTCCTCTGGATCTACCGCCTCGCGATTCCTGCCACAATCACCAGCCCCCGAGAACGACGGAGGCGCGAGTCGCTGAGTCACCCCGTCTCCACGACTTAGCAAGCGTGTGTTTCTCCTGGGTTCCAACCCGCACGACAATGATGAGTGCGTGGGCTTCTTCGACAGATGTATCGAAATTCTTGCTTTGTTGTTCTTGATCTGATAGACTGAGGGTTACTGGAATTATATCAAGGTACGGCGCACAGGGAAAACAGGGCAAACAAGAGAAGCATGAGCATGGAGTTGGAGGGATGTTGTTATGATCACACACGAGAAATTTCTTGCGTGTAAACTTTATTCTATCTTTTTTTTTAATATCCAAGAAGCCTCACGCTAGATTCATGGGAGAAAAGGTGCCTCTTTTGTAGGTCATGTTATTATATCTGGGACACCACCTTGAGCAGGTCGCCCGTCACGCCCATCGCGGTGACCTCGCCACCAGCACCCGCGCCCTGAATGATGAGCGGGTTGCTCCCGTACCGCTTCGTATAAAAGCTGATGATGTTGTCCGACCCCTTGAGCGCCGCGATGGGGTGCGACCGGTCGAACTTCTCCAGGCCGACCTTGACCTGCCCAGCGCCGACATCGACGCTCCCGACGAATCTCACCACCTTGCCCTCTTTCTCGGCCGATGTCTTGACCTCGTCCATCTGCTCGTCGAAGCCCGGCAGCTTCTCCATGAATTTGTCCGCACCGCCCACGCTCTCCAGCTCCTTGGGGATCAGGCTTTGCACGGGGAAGCTTGTCGGCGACTCAACCTTGAGCCCGGCCAGCCTCGCCAGGATCGTCAGCTTCCTCGCGACGTCCAGGCCGTTCAGGTCGTCCCGCGGGTCCGGCTCCGTGTAGCCCAGCTCTCTGGCCTTCTTCACCTCAGCGCTCCACTTGCCGCCGGCGCCCTCGGTTGGCGCGAACGAGTTGAACAGGAACGACATGGTGCCGGAGAAGACGCCCTCGATACGTGTGACCTCATCGCCGGTGTCCACCAGGTCCTTGATGGTCGAGATGACGGGCAGGCCTGCGCCGCACGACGACTCGTGATAGACCTTGGCCCCGCCAGCGGCCGCCGAGTCGAAGACGTCTTGCCACAGCTGGAAGTCGCCAGAGAAGGCCTTCTTGTTGGCAGTGACGACAGAGACGCCCTTGCGCAGAAAGAGAGGGTATGACTCCGCGACATCTTGCGACGAAGTGTTGTCGATGAGCACGGACTTGGAACCCGAGGGCACGGAGGACAGGTACTTGACGACCTCGGGCAGGGGTGGCGGGGCGCCGACGCTCGCGGTGTCGAGCTGGGTGACCACGGAGGAGATGTCAATGGGCTTGTAGTCGGCATGATAGAGGGACTTCTTGGAGGTGGAGATGTAGCAAAGGACGAGTTTGGGGTCGGGCCGGCGGACGGCGAGCTGGGCCAGCTGGGAGATGAAGCACTTGCCCACGCCACCGGCACCGATGATGCCGATGTAGACTGTCTTGGTCGAGGCCATACTGTTTGTTCTGGTTGGTTCGAGGGCCAATTGGGTCTGGCGAGGGTGAGAGAGGCTGGCTGTTTGGATCGAAAGGAGGATATTCAAGAATTTGCTGTAGCCTGAGCGATCTCCAGGATTCGGAGGAGGGGCTTTTAAAATGTCGAGAGCTCTCCAGGCCGATCGCGGGGTAGTTTAGGAAGGGATCCGCTCTGTAGCGTCGCGGCGTGGCAGCGCGGCAGGGCCCGCCCTTGCAGCCATGTACCTGACTGTATACATAGGGCCAAATGCTTACAGCGCTTGGGTACTAAGTACTTGCCCCAAACTGCCATAGCAGCAAGCTGGAGGGCGCTACCACATGCCTGGGGATGCTGCCCCACCAACATTTTCCTGCGCCTGCCAAATTTGATGGCCTCGTGAAGCTTGTGCCCGGCGAGTCCTCGCTCAAAGTTTCACGTCGACTCACCGTCGTCCCGAGAAACAGCATAAACACGTCTTCTAGATTTCACAGACCCCGTCAAGATGTCTGAACCACCTGAACCCCCACCACCGAAGCGCCAGAAGCGTGAGGCATACCGCTCTGCCCACCGAGCGGATGAGAACTCGACTGAGATGCCCAAGAAGAAATTCTTCAGGCAGAGGGCACATGCGAATCCATTTTCTGACCACCATCTGATTTAGTATGTGAAAATATTGCTTAGATCCTGCTTTTCGCTTCACGATGTGACCCTGACACTCATCTAGCCCTACGAGTCCTGCTATGATGGATTGGTCCGAGATGTATCCGGCATTCGTGGCCAAGGGACAGGACGATGCGGCAGCCGACGCTGAGACTTCCAGGGAAGACGACGATCAAGTCGTCAGAATGGGTGTCAAAAAGCCGAAGACGCTGACCAAGGACGTCGAGGTGGCGGATATTGGGTGTGGTTTCGGTGGTCTGCTCATGGCTCTCGGCCCTTTTATGCCAGAGACGTTGTGCCTAGGTCAGTCTCCTTATTTACCGTTTTGCCGTTCCCAGGCTATGAGCGAGCCAGTAGGTTCCCCCAGCTGAGCAAAAGTATAGGTCTTGAGATCAGGACCTCGGTCACAGAATATGTCGAGGGCAGGATCCGTGCCATGAGGAACCAGAGCAGGATTGAAGGCGGCAATTCGTACCAGAACATTGCGTGCCTGCGGGCGAACACAATGAAGTTCCTGCCCAACTTCTTCAGGAAGGGCCAGCTCTCCAAGATCTTCATCTGCTTCCCGGATCCGCACTTCAAGGCCAAGAAGCACAAGGCGCGCATCGTGTCGACGCAGCTCAACTCCGAGTACGCATATGTGTTGAGGCCTGGCGGCATCGTCTACACCATCACGGATGTCAAGGACCTGCACGAGTGGATGGTGTCACATCTTGAGGCACATCCGGCCTTCGAGAGGGTGTCGGAGGACGAGCAGGAGGCCGATGAGTGTGTCAGGATCATGAGTACCGAGACGGAGGAGAGCAAGAAAGTGTCGAGGAACCAGGGACAGAAATTTGTTGCGCTGTACAGGCGGCTGGAGGACCCTCCATGGTGAAAAGGAAAAAGAGAACCTTTTGGTTGAGGACTTTTATGGAGGACGATGAAGAGGCAATGGTGACTACCAATAATTGGTGTTGATATGCAGATTGTTACTACTGTCATGTCAGTCTCAGAGAAGGTGAAGAAAAAACAACAACATAAAAGCAAATATTAATTAACGCTGTACTGAAAATGGTCATGATACAGTATGGGTCTCAAATGTTTGTACCGTACTCTTTAGGTAACCCTGGTTGAAGCTTATGTGCTGCGGAACCTCGACCAGCAGTGATCTCGACCGCGACCGCGACCACACCTATCGATAAGCTCCTTGCTCTAGAACACTACATCATACCTTGGCGGATTGCTTGCTTGCGACAACCACATTCTACCTCTGCGACTTGCTCACAGCGAACTATGCGGCGACACCTGCACAGCGCCTTGTTGTCGATGAACGGACTATGGCCCTGAAGAGGAGAGATGTGATTCTTGCCGGTATTGCCAGTTTTATCGCCTGGGGCTATGCCACCAATTGGTTCCCCGCGGTCCGCTGGGCTGGTCACGCCTTCGTTGCCGGTCTCGTTACCTCTCTTCTCCTGGTGCTTGCGGCTTCCTTGCTCCTTTCTAGAGGCTCCAACCTCGAGACATCGTCAAGATATCCGCCATCACGATATGGGCCCAAGTTCCTCGGCCGGGAAGCATGGCGCGCCGAGGTTGCGGCCCTGCGCAAGCGCCATACCTACACGAAGCAGCCCCTCTACGCCGCCTCGCCCAATATTTCTCGTGCACTCGACGACGTCCTCGACCTGATTACAAGGGATTTCATATGGTCATGGTACTCCAAGGTCAGCGAGAATCCGGTCTTCAGAGACGAGGTCGACAAGGCGATACGATGCGCGCTCGAGAACATCCGCGACCGCCTCTTCGAGGTCGACCTGCCCGAGGTCTTGACCACTCGGCTCGTCCCCATCCTGACGGCGCACTTCCGAGACTTTAACGAGGCAGAGAGGGCCGTCAGGGGCCGCAAGCTGAACCGCTCCGTTACGGAGTCTGAAGAGCTGGACTTGGCCATCGCGTCCAAATACAAGGAGGGGAGACTGCATCCGGCCGCGACTCTGTCGTATTCCGACCTCAAGCTCACGCAGCAGGACTACCTGCGGCAGACGACTACCAAGGTGTTGCCACACGTGCTGCCAGACAACGTGCTGCGCAGCCGAGCTGTCTCGACGTTGATCCGCGAGATTGTCGCGTGCGCGGTGCTGTCCCCCATCCTCCAGATCCTGTCCGACCCGGACACGTGGAATCAGATCATGGAGAACGCCGGGAGGAACATGCTGCAGGATCGCTCTACTGTCAGGAAGCTCCGCGCAGCCCTGGACGAACATGCGCCGTCTGCTCCCAAGTCCGGCAAGCCCATGTCGTTCCCGCGACTGTCACCCGGAGATAGCGAGAGGAGGTTTGAGAAGTTCGTCAGGACGATCAAGAAGGTGGCCAATCTGTCCGACGCGAGGAGGTTCAGGAGTGAGGTCACGAGCCAGCTCAAGAGAGACTCCCAGCAGGAGGGACAGGATCCCGTCTACCTGCGTAGGCTGGACATGGGCAAGAGGTTGCTGGACCAGAGAGTACAGCTCCTTGCTGCTGGGGGAGACCGCCGTGTCCGCACCCTCCCTCCTAACCCGATCGCCACCCCCGAGTCGAGGCTCGAAAATGCTTCCCTCGCAGACCTCCTGCGGGATGCCTCGGGCCTGTCATACTTCATGGAGTACATGGACAGGCTACGGCTCATGAGCCTGGTGCAGTTCTGGCTCGTTGTCGATGGGTTCCGCGACCCCCTCGAGGAGGAAGGGCACGATGACGATGATCAACTACCGCTCACACTGCCTCCTTGGACAACATCCGACAGACAGGACCTGGCCCAGATAGAGCAAGCTTACCTGTCCAAGCCGGAGCTCAAGGTTCCGCAGGCATCGAAGCGGACCGTGCGGGAGTTTCTCGAGGCCGGAAAGGCTGCCACGCCCGAGCAGTACTATAGGGCACGGAAGAGCATCTTGCGAGCTCAACATGCCGTCCTAGAGGAGATGCAGTCGAGGCATTTCAGCAATTTCAAGAAATCGGATCTGTGGTACAAGTGCCTTGCAGCAGAGGAGGCCTCACAGAGCAACGCACACCCTGCACGCAGCATTACGATGCCATCTGAGGTCCAGTCGCCGCCACCTTTATCTAGAACTACAACTGCTTTCGCGGGCAAGCCGGGCCCGTTCTCTCGGCTGGCGCCAAAGCTCAACACAAAGCTGCAAAACCGCCGCGCTGAGTCATCCTCGGACTTGAAGCATTACACTGGTAACGCTGCCAGCCTGGATGCGGTGATCGAGCCTCGCAGGTCGCTGGATGCGAGGGTTTCCTTTGACTCGAGGACATCGTTCGATGAACACTCGCCCACCCCACTCTTCGACGATGAAGAGGCAGACCATGACGTACTTGCCGACAGCGTGGCAAGCCTGGACCAGAGTTCCGGACCCCGTCCTCCTGACAGGAAGGTTGTTGCCGCAATGGAGGAGGCACTGAACAACATCCTGGAAGACACCCGTCCGCCGACCTCAGAGGACCTGCGAGGATCACTGTTTGGTGAAGATGACGCCGGCTCGAGCATTTTCTCGGACCAAGATATGCACGCCAAAGGAGGACCAGCGGATGTCGGCCGTCCCGGTAACGGCAAGGAGCCCGAGAGGCCTAGCTTGTCGTCCTTGGGACTCGTCAGTGCGGCATCGCGCATTGGTGTGTTTGTGGATGACGACTTATTCGGAGACGAGGACCGGTACTTGTCAGATGAACCTGATGATGCGGACAGCCCCAGCAAGAAGGAGGATATGGATGATATTCACGAGGCAGCACCAGGAGATCTTGGGCTCGCCGAGGCCATCACGGCGCTCACGAATGATATCGACAAGTTGGAGGCGCAGAATGCTGTCGTCGACTCTCTGCTCAGGAAAGCGGAGCTTACGAACAACACCGCTGAGCTGCGGATCCTGCGCAAGTCCAAAGCCAGCCTGAACAGGGAGATACGGAGAAAAGAGCTGCAGAGGCAGCAATACGTGGTACAAGAGAGCGACAACAGCTTATACGGCCGTTCAGCCATCAGGATCAAGGCTATTCAGGTCGGGCACGAAGGCGATGGCAGGGAGTACGCGGTCTATGTCATCGAGGTCTCACGCAATGCAGGGGAAAAGATGCCGGCGGCTTCATGGCTCATCACACGCCGGTATAGCGAGTTCCACGAACTGCACCAGAGGCTCCGCTCCAAGTATCCCTCTGTACGCCACCTTGACTTCCCCCGGCGGCGGGTCGTGATGAAGCTGCAGTCCGACTTCCTCCAGAAGCGCCGACAAGCACTCGAGAAATACCTGCGCGAGCTCCTGCTCCTGCCCGACGTCTGCCGCAGCCGCGACCTCCGAGCCTTTCTCTCCCAGGCTGTCATCAGATCCAGCGGGAACCGCTTAGGAGAGGAGGAAGAAGAAGACAGGAAGGATATGATGACGCGACTCTACGACTCGGTGACGGATGGCGTCGAGGATATCCTAGGCAGCATACCTGTGCTAGACCAGCTGTCTATCGCCGGGCAGAATCTCATAGCCGCCGCCACGAGTCAGATCAACACCCTGGGCCCCTCGATGACCATGGTCGACCCAGCAGCCAACTCTGCAGATGCCGCAACGGCAGCAGAGGCCGAGGCAGAACTAGCCGCCTTTGAAGGCCGCGAACACATGGAGGCAGAGCCCTTTGTCAAGCCCATCTGCGATGTGTTCCTCGAGGTCTTTGAGCTCAACCGCGGCAGCAATGCCAACTGGCTGCGCGGCCGCGCGGTCGTCGTGGTACTCCACCAGCTGCTCGGCGGCACGATCGAGCGGAAGCTGCGCGACAATGTGCGGCTGCTCGTCCAGGAGGACGCCGTGCTGAAGTACATTGCACTGCTCAAGGACAGCCTCTGGCCCGGCGGGAAGAATTTTGGCGACGGCAAACGGCCCCGGACCAAGGCGGAGAAGTCGCGCACGCGGACGGAGGCGAGCCTGATGTTGGCGACTCTGGTGCCAGATCTCGCGGGGAGTGTGGTCGGAAGGGTCAATGCGCAGGCGGCGAGCCGGAGGCTCTTTGCTACGTTCAATAACGAGCGGTTGAAGTGAGTATGGCCACTTTGATTTGACCCTCACCCTATCCCCCCTCATCTCTGATATTTCCCCCGCTGGTTTGTGAGATTGACAAGGTTGCTGACGTTCTCCTGCAGTACGCATCTTGCCTTCACGGTCATGGATGAACTTGTTGATATTCTCTTTGATCCATAGATAGTATTGTGATGCTTGCTCACCTGCTATGATGTAGACATTTTGTCACGATGGGGTAATTATGAGATGATACGATACTTTTGCGGGAGCGAGTGCACCTGGGATGGGCGGCATAGCGTGGCGTTAAGCGAGACTGCAACTGCACGACTACCGTAATTACATACATGATTTTTTTGTGAATTGACATCGCACTCTCTTTTGACTTGTTCATTTTCCCTTGGTAGCAGTCCATCTCCTCTCGTCCCCAAACAATGCACACGTGGTTTAAGAGACTGAAACGGATATGGTCGAATGCTCAGCTGCCAACAACATCGCTTCTCAATGTACAGCAGAAGTACTTATTCTGTGAGCTGAGCTATCGTACTTGCTTTTAGTGATGTCTGTGATTGTCGGTACAAGGCCCACATTCAGACCAGTCAGACATGACGGCGAGAGAGCGGACATGTACGCTGGCTAACCTTTCATGCAGCCTGAGGAGAAGCTTCGATACACCCATCTCATGTCTCACATTTTTCTCATATGTACAAAGAATGGTGCACCTGATGCTCGGATTGTAACCTAATAAATGTCAATCAAGCTGTGTTCAGCATGCAGCCAGCCTGGCATGCATCCAAACACACAAGGCCGGGCCGGAAGCCGTGAGGAAATGATGGTGTTATGGAGTTGTCCTGAGATGGAAGAGCATGCGCAGAGATAATATCCCGCAACCATCTCTTCCTGATCAGAGTATGACTATCCGAGATATGCACATTGTGAGGGCTTTTTACCCCGCCTCTTTCTTCTTTCTCCTTCACAGGGCTCATGGGGTACAGCGGCAGATGTCACCGGCTCTGCATCACTTTGCGTGTTGCATGCCGTTTCTCTGGGGCTCCTGGCTCTGTGGCGCCTTGGCAGTCCTGCAGTCAGACGACAATCATCGTGTAGCGGTGCCCGGTCACAGAGAGTGTCCCCTCGCCTCCCATTATGGTGACGGTGGTAGTATGGTGGCGATTGGTGATAGTTGATAAATGATAGCCTCGTCTCGTCTGTAGCTATCGTGCGGTTTTCTTTTTTGCTTTTCTTTTCTTTTTTGTTTTTTTTGGATGCAGTGAGGCAAAGGTGTACAAATCACACATGTGCAAAGATGGGGGGGGAAATAAAATATTCAGAGGCAGGCAAAGTAAAGTGGTGGATGTCAGACGTGGTCGAGGGCTACAGGTGTGCGATCGTGGTAGATCGATCGTCTGATGGGTGAGGGTGCTGTAGTGACACTTCCAGAGGAGGGGAGGGGTCGTAATTGGGCCGGTATACTGCAGATCCGGGATGGTGTTGATGCAGGCTGGAGCCAATCCTGCTACACACAGTTCCCTAGCGGCCCTGCACAGTGGGAGTAGACAGTGGGTTGGGCTGCTGGGCTAGGCCGCCAGGGTAGCTGGGCGCTGGTGCTATGGTAGTGTGTGGTCTGTGGCCTCCTCTCCGACCCCTGTATCGATACTACCATGCAGTACGTAGCTACTAGGTAGAAGTAGTGGGCGGCTCGTGCCCAGGACCACAAGCAGGCCCTACCACAACTGAGAAGAGGCTCTGCGGCGGGCCAATCTTGCAAGAACCCCAGCCAGCCCCATCGATCGATCTCCCAACCTGGGGGGAAACGAAAGCCTGACCAACCCCTCCCCGTCGTCGCCCTCCTCCCTTGGCTGACTGCCTCTCTCTGCCCTTCTCGCGCTATCATCCAACCTCGCAAATCTTCGCGTGGCCCTCCATTGCCAGCCCAGACACCCAGTTCATACAAAATAAACGATACCTTATCCGATCGTTTATTGTGGTTCTTTCCCATCCATCTGGTGCCAGGACCATTCGAACCTTTCGCAACCCCGGCAAGACACGGTTCGTTCTATCCACACCCTAGGGCCCATTTCCAAGGAACCTCTTCTTGTATTGTTTTCTCCTCCCCCCAAACCCTGTCTTCGTATTCCTTTTCTTTCTCTCTCTCTCGTTCTCTGGATCGCCCAGCCTCGCCTCATCCACTTTCGCCTCGCCTTGCCTTGTTCCTCCCGTGGGTTTGCCGTTCCCACCTTTTTTCCCTTTGCCCTGGCCAGCTGCAGCTCCCAGCTCCAAGCTCTCCCAGCAGCTTCTAGCTTCAAGCTTCCCCCCGTCGCGACATCGTCAGCGCCGTCCACGAGGCTGTCCTGCTGTCCCGCGGTCTCACGACTACTTGCCTCACTTTCCTAACTCCATGACCCCCGTCGCCTGACCTGATTTCCTGGTTCCACAGAGCAGAAAGAAAAGAAAAAAAGAATAAAAACACAACCCTGTGACCAGCAACCATGACGGAGGTGTCGTCCACCCGTCTCTACTTGGGCAACCTGCCTCGCAATGGTAAGCGCCAACAGCCTCGCCCTCACGCGCCTTGATGCGCCTCGACCTATCTGCGTCCACCTCTTGCCTCCTCTGGGGCCCCCTCCTCCAGGTCCTTTGGTTCGCCCAAGCTGACAACCCTTTGCCCTTCCAAAGTCACCAAGGCCGACATTGAGTCCCACTTCGGCTCCCATGGCACGGGCGAGATCACTGAAATCAAGCTCATGAACGGCTTTGGCTTCATCGAGTATAAGGATGCTATGGACGCCCGCGATGTGGTTCCAGGTAAGACCCATATGCTCCAACTTATGCTCATTTTCTCGTCTCTTCCTTGTGTGCTTCCTCCTCGGTGTCTCAGATGGCTGACAGGATAACGTGTGTTGCAGCATTCCGTATGTCCTCCCCCAAGAAAGCCTCCCGGCTACCAAACCGACCACCTCCCTCCCTCCCTCCTATGAAACCTGGCTAATACCTTGGTGTTCTTCCACAACGAAGACGGATCTACCCTCCTGGGCGAGCGCCTGACGGTCCAATTTGCTCGAGGATCCCGACACCGGGAGAATGGCGCCTACGCCCCTCACGAGCGTGGCGCTCCTCGTCCGCGCCGCACTCCTCACAGGATGCAGATTAGTGGTCTCCCCACCGATACCAGTTGGCAGGTCTGTTCTTCCTCTTCCTTGCTGCCGGATTCGCGGAAACCTTTCGCGACGAACCTCTGTGTCTTTGGATAGGTGCCCCCCTTCTGGCTTCTGTGGAGATACGATGTTATTGCACCCAACCCTACTTTCACCGCGCCATTCCTCCCAGGACGGCTCCAGTGTGTCTTCCTGCCGTCTCCTACCTGTTGTGGCGTGACCTTCTTCTCTTCCTCCTCACCCCCGATGCCCTGGACTGTTGGAGACTGGACTTTTACACGCTGGCAACGAATTTCCTCCTGTGCGGGACTCTTGACTTCTCTGATGCTTCTGGATTTCCCCGGGATTGAGGCTGCTTGTGGGACCGGGACTGGGACTGGGAGTTTCTGGCCTCATCGCTTTCCGCCCTCCAAACCTGGACTGCAACTTACGTGGATTCTCTGGACATAGGACCTGAAAGACTTCGCCCGCCAGTCTGGCTGTGACGTTGTCTACTCGGAGACCGGCCGCAATTCCAATGGCGAAGGGTTAGTATCCGCTCCTTCTTTGGTGAAAAAAGATGGGAATGAATGGTGCTGATGTTGCGCATTCAGCTTCGTCGAGTTCGAGACTGCCGCAGACCTGAAGAAGGCCGTGGAGGCTCTTCATGACCGCGACTTCAAGGATCACCGCGTCACCTGCGTGGCCAACGTAAGTTACCTCCTCCCACCCACTTTCGCATCCTTGCTGCTCACTCGTCACAGGCACAACCTGACGTTCCTCGGGTCGAGCGTGGTCGCTCTCGCTCGCCGGGCGCCCGACGCCCCTATCCTGCTCGCGATGACTGGGACCGACGTGGTCCACCCCCAGGTGGATTCAGCCCACGCCGCGACCCCTACCGTGACGGATACCGTGAGAGAAGCCCACGCCGCGACTACTACGATGATCGCGCCCGGTATCGATCGCCCCCGCGCCGCGGAGGCATTGATGACTATCCACCTCCTCGGGGGCGCTACGATGACCCGTACCGTCGCGACTACCCTCCTCCAGACCCATACATGGGTGGCCGCCCTCCCTACGACCGGCCTCCACCCCGGGACCTGCCTCCTCGCGACGCTGGATACCCTCGGGACGGTGCTTATCCCCCACGCGATTACGATCGCCGCTACTGGTAACTCTTTCATTTCTCCCTGAACCCGCGCGGTGCAGGACCTGATCTTAATAGATGCGCTCTGCCACTCTCTGAGGAGAAAACCAAAAACGTATTATACCGACTGGGAGATGGGGCGGGACAAGCAATGGGTGGGGTTGAAAGTTTGACCTCAAATATGTCGGTGCAGTGTGGCCGGTAGGCTCTTGCGCTTTTTCCTTTCCAGGCCTTGACGTCTTGGACATGGCTAGGTGGTGGAACTACTGGCACGACCTCGGGGCCGGTCACTGACAAGCCTGCGTTCTCTCTGCATCAGGGTTCATCGTTTCTTTCTTTGTGTGTAGTGTTTGTGTGGGAAATGGGACAAAAAGTATGGCCATTCAGTTTGTATGTCTTCGAGTATTAATCTGGTCGGATTGAACATGGGAGGATCAAGGGGCCCGGCGTTTGCGCTTTGCGAATGGTTACTTGGCATATGGCCCAGGATTATCTCTACACACACTACTTTGTATGCTGTTCGTCACGATATCATCTCTCGAGCCTTTTCAGAATGAATCAATCATGTTTTACTCTTTCTTTCAGAACTTTTGTGATCTCAAATTTGTCTTTCGTACGCTTGTGCAACGCCCGGTCGCGCTGCTCCTAAGGCGAAGCATATTTGTATCCATACTGCGCCTTGGCATCATCCAATAGCTTCTTGTCCTCGTCAGCCTTCTTCTTCTCCTCGGGGTTCTCAGCGATCTTCTTGGCCACGGCGGCGTTGCTAAACTGGCTCTCGCTGGGGACGGCGAAGCCCTTCTTGGTGCCGGGCCGGGCCAGACACCTGTCCAGCCAGGCGACGACATTAGGGAACAAGTTGGGCAGGTCCACGCCGGACAGGACGGCGATGTTGGCCCAGCCGAGCAGGGAGATGTCGGCGATGGAGTACTTGCCCTTGCCGGGTCCTGCAACATAGTCTCTGTCCTTGAGGCGGGCGTCGAGGATACCGTAGAGGCGTTCAGACTCGCCCACGTAACGCTGGATGCCATAAGGGATCTTTTCCTTTGCGAAGCGGAAGAAGTGGTTTGCCTGGCCCTGCCTGTTTATATGCACATGGTATTAGTATACATTATATATATATGTGTGTGTGTGTGTGTGTGTGTTTGTGTGAGTATTAATTCATCTTTTTATACTGACATGGGACCAACACCGCCATGCTGCCAAGCCATCCACTGCTCAGCAACAGAGTAGTCGTCGCTGTCGATGGGGAAGCTCAGCTTGTGCTCCGGATCGTAGTGGCGGGTGAGGTAGGTCAGGATGGCCAAGCCCTCGAAGACGGGGAAATCGTTGCGGTCATGATCGACGAGGGCAGGGATGCGGCCGTTGGGGCAGACGGCGGTGAACCAGGGCTCCTTTTGGGTGTTCTTCATGATGTTGATGGTCTGGTAGGTGATCTTGGGGAACTTGTCGCCGTAGGCCTCCTTGAGCTCCTCGAGGATAATGGAGGCCTTGTAGCCGTTGGGGGTGCCGAGGGTGAGGAGCTCGATGCCCTCCTTGGCGATGAGACCGGTTGGTTCCGACATGATGTCTTCTTGATCTTCTTGATCTTGTTGTTGTGTCTTTCCCTGTTCCTGGTGGACGCGGCCGCCGTGGTTCTCCGTACTGTAGGCGTGGGACGGGTTGGAAGGCAAAGGAGGGGTCAACAGGGAATTGCGGGCGAAGGGCCTGTTTGGAAGAGCAGATGATGGCAAAGCAGGGAGGTTCTTCGACAGAAAAGCTATGGTTGACAGAGACTTGGGAGTGGACAAGAAAAGCAGACCTCGGGTGGTGGTGCTCTTCAGCAGGAGAGGTCCCCTTCTTAACCCCGCAGCCATGACCTCACGCCCTTGCTTGTCTCTTTCTTTTTAGCTACAATAAACCTCAGAAACGCAGCGGTACATGCTACGTAGCTTATTAATGGTCTCAGAGAGGGGGGGAGGGGAGAGAGAGCTGGTTTGATCGCACATTACGTGATTTATCATCATCATCTCGGGATCAGCTGCAAAGTACCAACAGCAGGTACAGGTACGAAAAGTAGAAGAATGCTCGAGAAGAGAAAGTGGATTACACTGTAACTGCTAGATTTCAAAGCAGGCCTGTGTGACATGCATCAATCCTGGCGGCTTCCCGTCTTGGTGGTATATTGCTTTGTCTTGCTATGGCCAGGACCGCATTTAGCAAGGACAAGGATCAAAGTCAGGGTCGGGATGTCCAATGAGAGAGAGAGCATGCTGCCTGATGGCGGCGGGAGGGAGCTTGGGTCACCTTTTGCCGAAGAAGGGACCAGGGTGGTTGAGTCCTTCTACATGATCACATCACAGTATCAAGCACTACCTGGATCACATAGACAGTAGCCAGTAACTGAGGTACATTTTATTTGGTTCCAAAATAAATATCCAAGCCTTGAACTTTGACGGAACTCGGTCCAGATCAAAGGCCGACGACCACATTTTCACTTCACCGCCTCATCATTTCAAAGCATTCACCCCTCATGTGTCAGCCGCCATCGCCAAGGTCACATACTGGCAGGCAGCTTCGCAGCAAATATCGGCACGGCTGGCTTCCTTTCAAGACGCCGCTGACGAAAGAGTTGACAGGGAGACATGAGGGTTGCAGTACCCCTACTTTCTCTTTGACTCTTTCTTGAGCTGCTCCATGTGTTTGCGGAAAGCCTTTAACTTCTTCTTATCGATGGCCCTAATTTCATCTTTGAGCTGCTTCATGCGTTTGCGGAAAGCCTTCCACTTCTTTTTGTCGATGGCCTTGACTTCCGACTTTCTGTTCTGCCCGTCGTGGTTCTCCAGCCTCGCGAGGGCCTCTGCATTCGACCACAGAGTATTGGGTCGAGACTTGTGATGAGGACCAACGCCGCCACACCGGCATACTGCATTATTAGAGTTGAGTCCACTAACCCTCAGGTTCATACTGCTCTCGCCTGCTGCCGGAGACTTGTTTGGTGCGGTCTTCGCATAATGGTCTACCCCAGCCTCCACATTTTCCGTCACGGTGGCCTCATCGAGCAAGGTGATCTCTCCAAGGAAGCCGGCAATCCCTCCTTGCTCGGTTTGGAACACTTCTATGCCTCTGTCTTTGTCGGCATGCATGTTGATATCCTGTCTGTCCTCCGGAGTCATCATGACCTCAGTGTCGGTGTGGAAATTCTTCGTTGCTTTCCCGTCCTTTGAGGCTCGAGCGTTGGGATTTGGGGAAGGATCTGAGCTGTTTGCTTCTGGCTGGGTTGATAGGATGGAGAGACCAGTGTCCTCTGTCTTGGTCCTGGAGAGACGACAGCTGCTGTTGTCGCCGCCTATCTCTTGGAGCGGCACAACGACTGTCTGGAAGAGAACCGATTTCAGGTCGAAGTCGCTCTTTTCCAGCTCGACAGCCTGCTGCTGCTCATACTGCTCGCTGGTGCAGCTCTCAACTTGGTTGACAGTACTTGTGTATGTCATGCTGGTTGACTATGTCTTCTCTAATGATTGTGGTGTGGGATTAGATAAAATTTATGCTTGATTTGGGGTTTTCAAAGCAGTGAGTGACGATAATTAGTAGTTTTGCGTTGACTATACTTTAGTCACAGTTTGTCTCTACTCTTCAAGGGCAGTCATGTGCAAGTAAGTGGGTGGGATGTAGAAGCATTCAAGATCTTTTCAATCAAGGTAATTACGGTAGGTCTTTTCTCTCCCTCTCTAATTTTGCTCATTTTTCCATCTATGGTACTTGAGCTAACTCCCATCGGCGCAAGAGCTTCGTACGAGCCCGTTGTATTAGATGTGGTCGATCAAGGCACCGCCCCTCTTGGAGTCATATACAGATTGCGCTTGTGCAGGGCACTTCGTTATAGGCTCTTAGAATATGCGTCCTAGTCCGCTCTACAGACACCTCGCCCCTTCACGTGTCGACTTAGCACGGTCTACTGGCAGACTTGTCTTCTTCTTCCTGTGATTGATACCGACCTGACAGAGGCCAGACGTTTGCTTGGTTGGGCCTAGGTAGGTAAAATGCTGCGGTCGACATCAGATCAAGGCAGGAATTGGGCTTACCATAATAGATTATTCAGCATTGCGTTGAACGGCTGCAGTCCATATTTATGAGCTCATTCGGAGCTGGAGCAGGTTTGACCATGTTGTCCGAGTTGGTGAATTCTGGCCTGAGTTGCTCGCCTGTTGACAGCCTAAGTAAGTACTTCCTTAGTACCCGGCGTTCTGTTTAACTACCGGGGCACTTGCGGGAGGCTGGAGGAACGACCAAACGTCCTTTGAAGCCTCCTATATGCATCGAAATAAATATCGGCCCATGAATTCCAACGAGCTCCTTGCCACTTAAAAACACAGCACAAACACAGTTCACGATGCTGGTGCAGCTCACACCGGACAGGGGCGGTCCTTGAGCCTATACAGCCTCCATTCAGCACAACACAGTCCGAAACAACGGGACTACGCAAGAGACGAAATTATAAGAGTCGCACTGCACATGCAGGTACGCCGAGAGACAATAAATTAATCACGCTGTCCAGAATATGTGTGCTGCACGACGGTCACATTGATCTGGAACAGTTGGCATCTGCTGCACTGCATCAGCATAGCTCGTAGGTGACTAGCAAAAAAGCCAGTGCACTTTGAGGATCTAATGGAACCCCGTACTGGTGGTAGGACCCCAACTGAGCGACACAGACTATGCGTTTAAACATGTATGTATGATTTCTACAAGGAATGTATAATGCTGACATTGTTTGGCCACAGCGTCACCATACAGGAACTGTAGTGGGCCATTGCATTGACATCTCTCACATAGTACGGGCGGACGTTCGGCGTGCTTATTAGGAATACTCCGAGATCCGATGGAATGCGCAGCGAGTAAGCGTTTTGTCTCATTTTCCCTCTTCAATTTTCTGTGGACAGACAAATCAGCAGATGCATGCACAAGGCAGATGACTGCGTCATTGATGAGCTGATGTCGGGACCAAAGAAGGCAAGGCATTTAGTATGATTGTCCACTTTGAGAAGTAATGTATTCTTGATGATACAGCAAGTACTTGGAAGGAGATCCAGTGGATACTTGAAGACGGTGGAACTTATCGTCCGAAATACCGCTAAGCCGCTGCTAGCTGCACGCTGGTTTTACTCCCTAAACGTAGGCGGTGCGAATGCGATTGACCACGGGTCGGGAGCTGAGGCCATCCATCGGACTTAAGGGACTTTATTGCTCTGCTCCTCTGCTTGCGCTCTCGTGCTCCGAAAGCAACCCCAATCCAGAGCAGAAGATCCTTTTATTATTAGGCACGTGAAGACGCCTCCCTCGCCGCCCCTTCGTCCGCCCTCTTTCCTTCTCTTTTTCTTTCTTTCTTGAGAGATGTACTTCAAGTCCTGTCTCTCTCTTCGTCCTCCTCTACGGGCTTGTTGTGTCAGGCGTTTTGTTCTTGTGTCGTCTGTCTCACGGTCGCCAAAAGCTACTATGTCGTCGTACTCGATATCCGTGGCCAAACCATCCCTCGGCGCCGTTCCTGACAGCGCTGTTGAGAAGCCTCATCACATCAAGGCCAAGGATGGCACCACGACTACCCATTTTCAGAACCCTCACCCTTCCGGCCGCAAGACGTTTAAAAAGAATCTCAACATCCCTCTCACAATCCTCAAGTAAGAACAACACAAACATGTCGTCTGACGCGCCGCTCTCGCGCCACCTTGTCTGCCCAGCCTTTTGCTAACATGGAAACCTTTTTTTCTTTGGAACTCTCAAGAGGTCAGATTGATGGCAGCCTGCGCTTTCCAAGCCCCAAGCCTGGGGAGAAGCTCGTGCCTGTCCAGGAGCCATCCTTTCTGAAGACACGCTTTGAGTCGGAGGACCTGCGCACGACCTGGCTAGGCCATGCGTGCCACTATACTGAGTTCCCCTCTGGGCTGCGCGTGCTGTTCGACCCAGTCATGGAGGACCGTTGTTCGCCCTTCACTTTTGCTGGCCCCAAGAGGTACACCAGGAGGGCATGCGGCATCGCCGAACTGCCCTTTCTGGACGCCGTGGTGATCTCACACAGCCACTATGACCACCTGTCCACGCCGACCGTCAAGGAGATCATGAGGCTCTTCCCGCACGCCCACTTCTTTGTCGGCCTGGGCCTGGCGAGCTGGTTCCGGGACTCGGGCGTCACCAACGTTACCGAGATGGACTGGTGGGAGGACGCCGAGCTGTCGGTGCAGCTGGACGGTGCCGATAGCAAGGAGGGCAGTAAAGAAGACATCAAGGCGACCGTCTCATGTCTACCCGCGCAGCACACCTCGTCCCGCTACGGCCTCGACACAGATCGCACGCTCTGGTGCTCCTGGAGCGTGAGGTCCACCACAGGCTCGCCCTCCTCGTCCTCATCACCATCCACCACAAAATCCATCTATTTCGGCGGTGACACGGGCTACCGAGCTGTGCCACAGATCCCAGAGTCTGAGGACGACTATGGCGAAAAGTACGCCGACCTCCCCTCGAATCCGGACTTCAAGAAGATCGGCGAGCTGCGAGGGCCCTTTGATGTCGGCCTGATCCCCATTGGTGCCTACAAGCCACGCTACCTGTTCTCGTGCATGCACTCGGACCCGCAGGACGCCGTCGAGATCTTCCGCGACACCCAGTGCAAGAGGGCGCTGGCCATCCACTGGGGCACCTGGGCGTTGACGTCCGAGCCGATCATGGAGCCGCCTGTCAAGCTGAGGGAGGCGATGAAGAGGAGAGGGCTAGAGGAGACGGGCGTGTTTGACGTGGTTGATATTGGCGAGAGTAGGTCGTTCTGATGTGTTTTTGCTCTTCTCTTCTTTGTTTGTCTGGGCTTTGGGGTAGATTTTTGGTCAAGTCTTTGCATTACAGAAGGCGCGAGGTGTACCGGCTGTTATAAATCTTGAGGCGAGTTTCATTTCACTGGGAAGGACGGGGGAAAAGCAATGCAAGGCAGATTGGTCCTGGCATGAGAGTAGGTGGTGAGTGCGAGCTCGCCTAAAAGAACAGGTTCCTACGGGCCGCCGTTGATCGAGTGTTAATTTAATAGAGAAAAAAGAACAGATTCCCTTCATCATAATTAAAAAACATACAAACCGGTAAATTTGCAAATAAACTGAAGGTCTCCATGATCAATGGTTTTTATTTCTTTTTTCTTTCTTATAAAATAAACAAACAAAGGAGATTTAGCATATTTACTCGTCTGGGAGGGAGAGGAGCAAAGAAGAGAAGAGTGGTGAACGCCGCATGCTATGGAACTAGTCCAACCACCCATTTCTGTACGTGATGACCATTGACAACTTCACGGAGAGCGAAGCTCATGTTATGGATGGTAGCTGCCCATGACGATCACTTGTTCATATGCCGCTGTCACGGGCGCATGCTAGTTTCTGATCTAACGGTCCTAGCACATGGCGATCTTGGTCTGCTTGCACAAAAGAGCTGAGGTTGGAATGAGTCCGCCCTCTACTTGATCAGAATCAGCAGGAGCTACCCGGTCCAAGAGGTCATCCAAACTTGTCCGTCTAATTTGTTAAGAATAAGTGGTCCGTATCTTCACCCACTACCGGCTTATATAAGTGACAATGATTCTGACTCTTAAATTCCTTCCTTCGTTATTTTCCACATTACTTGACACAATCATAAACAGCCCACCTGTCCTCCCCAGACCAAATATCCGCTAGCCAGCTACCAATGCCCAGATCGACTACACAGACACACACACTCTTGGCCACGCAGCCTTGCAACTGCGGGACGCTGAGCAAATTTGAGCAGGACAAAACCGAAGGAAGGATGTTTTCACAACAAATCTGTACAAATCATCCTGACAGGCTCCTGCTTTGGGGTTGACCACGACCGTTCATCAGACAGAGCTCTGTGTTACCTCAGCAGAAGAGGCTGTCACGGATTGATGACGTTCCTCGCACGATCATCAAAATGCGGTAGCAGACATGGGACCAAGTGGTCACACAGAACCATGTCTACATATTTACCGTGCGGTACAACACCTGCACTGCGTCACCCTGGATACCTTGTCTGTGTTGTCCGCACCGGTGCTGGGATATGCCCGAGTGCCACCTCACAATTGGCCAGTGATGAAGGGCCACAGAGGATCCTCGCCGAGTCTCCTCGAGGGGAGCAAAAGCACCTTGACAATGCCCAAAGCTGAGGCCACACAGTGGATCGAGCCGAGCTCGCGACCTGGAGATTTTCGTTCAGGCTGCGTTAGCCACGGCTAACGTCTTACAGGAACCTCATAAGTTGGGCATTCATCACTGAGGCGGTTCCCTCTCAAAATTACCACAGGGGATGCAATCATTGGAAAGCTGCCTTTCTTCGCCGATGATGAATCTCCGACAGGAGTCTGAGTAGTGCTGGGTCTGCGGCCGTGAGGAGCAGACCTAGCAGCTCAGTGGGACTGAGGTGACTCAACGAAAGGAGAAGAACAGGTCTGCTGGGGGAAGCGAACAAAAAAGAAGAACCGAAGGGACAGTGAGAACATGAGGATTCGAGGGCAATGGGAACCGGAAGAAGAGTGTCTCGAGAGGCTCTGGTAAAAGCTGAGTATTGATGATCGAAAGATCCGCAAGGACAGCGAAGGAAAGGGCCAATCCGAGAAGCAAGTGAAAGGATCTGGAAGCATGAAAGTGAGATAGGAGAACATGGATTGGGTAGAGGAACTGTGCATGAACACCATCGAGGAGAGGCGCGTGAAGAAGTGGTGCGCTCGAGAGTGTCGATGAGAATGATGAGAGAAAAGAAGACCACGAATGACCCGGGTGGTAGGACACCTATAAACACTCGTGTATTGAGAACCTCATCGCGATTCCCTTGTTTACATTGTTGACTTGTTTGTCATGTGTTCCTGGAGTAGCTGCGGGCCGCATCTGGCCTCATGAGGGAAAGCAGGGCCGTGTTGTAACTCTCCCGCTTACAGTTCTTATCAAGAGATCCGAGTGCCTCTCTTTTATTTGATCTCTGGAAATTCCCGTGCTGGAAGCCGCTACCTAAGGAAACCTACAGAGATGGGTAGTAGAAAGCATGACTGGGGGTAGTAAATGGAAGTGAGGACCGACCTCAGGATATCACCTAGTGGCCATGGTATGATCAAAAGGAGACCACATGATGACGACGGGTCCTTCATATGAACATACACATAAATTGCCCCTGGCATAGTCGGGAGCTATTGTGATTGATGATGAAGTATCGCCGGCCGAAGCTTCCTACCTAGTATAATACTAGATGGCATTACCTCCCCAATTACTGCAAGCGCTGCCCGCCTAAAATGATAAGATGTTAGAGAGCAGCTTTCTCATAGACGGTATCTAACGGTGTATCCCATTGCCACGGAAACAATTGCATAAGCTGATGAACAGAAGACCTCAACTCAGCTGGCGATAATTGTGCGAGACGGGAGGCGGGGAGCGTGAGTGGTACAATATAATTATGGCGAGGAGCATATAAAGCTATGAAAGACACTACTAAGAGTAGAGTAGATCAGAGAATGGCCAAAGACTAGATCTACCGACTCTGGCGAGATCCATTGGACTTATTACCCCAGGGAACTCCAAGAGCCAATCTACTTCTGCTGTCTTCAACAGCTCTGACTACGAAAATGCACTTTCAGCCGTGCTCAGGTCGTCTCAGCAAGGGTACGACCACGGGGAGGTTCCGAGAAGATATGATGTAGAATGTTTGCAAGCAATAGAAACCAGTAGCTGGAATTTCCAGTTTGTGAAAAGGCGTGATAGATGTGGTCACACCGACTGCGATTCACCTATTCACATAGTTGTAAAAGGATCATGAAATTACATCAGAGCATCTATATTCTATGCAGCATCAGCGCTGTGATCTAATCAGTAGTCCTCAATGCTTTGGCAGCTCGTAGCCCTCTTCGAGCTCGTCTCGTCTGTGTGTGAGTGTAAGAGAGAGAGATGGTCAGTGAACAATCAATCTGTTTAAGCTGGACGCCGAAACCTCGACCTGTGGGCAAGAGACTTACAGGAATACTCCAAACTCAGAGACATACGCGAGCCAATATTTGATCAGCTCGTCCAGCACCTCGGGCTCCTTCTCAGCCAGATCATGGATCTCACCCATATCGTTGTCCATATCATAGAGCTGCCACTTGTCGGGCCCCTTCGGTCCTGGTACGAAAACCGCCTTCCACTTGCCTTTGCGTATTGCCTGGTGGAAGAACAGCTCCCAGCCTATTACTGTATCATCACCATGTACCTGGCCCTTCTCGCCTAGCAAGAGAGGCGCCCACGACTTGCCCTTGATCGGCACGACCTCTCGCCCCTGAAACTGCGCCCCAGGCTGCGGGATGCCGGCCAAGTTCAAAATGGTCGGCATGATGTCCATGACGGTCGTAAAGGCCGTACTGATACCTCCTCCTGTGGTATTGCTGCTCTTGAGGCCGGGCCAATGCACGACTGCAGGGCATCGAATCCCGCCCTCGGTGACATATCCTTTGAACATACGGCTTGGCGCGGTTGCAGCCTGTGCCCAGCGCGGGCCATACCAGATGAAAGAGTCCTTGTTCCCTAGATTGTCCAGGTCGTTGTTGTACTCCTTGTCGAGCGCCTTCTTGATGACCTCGCCCGTCATGGGAATCGCCTCGAGCACCGCGCCCTCGGCGCCGTTATCGCTCATGAACAGCACAAACGTATTGTCCCACTCGCCCGACTTTTTGATCTGCTCCAGCACACGCCCAATGTTCTCATCCATCCGGTCGACCATGCCAGAGTACACCTCCATGGTCCGGGCCGACCAAGCCTTCTCCTCGGGGTCCATGGCGTCCCACTCTTTCGTGTCCGCCACGACTGGGTGCGCCTCCACATCATCTGGCAGGAGTCCCATCTCTTTCTGCCTCTGTAGCCGGGCCTCCCTCAGGCGATCTGGACCATCATCATAGACACCCTTATATCTGTCCACATTCTTTCGAGGCGCCTGCAACGGCCAGTGCGGCGCGGTGAAGGGCAGATACGCAAAAAAAGGTCTTTCCTTCTTGCTCGGGTCCTCCTCCCTTTCCTGCAGGAACTGGACCATCCTGCTCGCATAGTAGTCGCTGCTGTAATAGTCCTCAGGCAGCTCTGTCGCGGCATCTAACCATTTCTCGTCCTCCATGTACAGGCTGGCCCAGTGTTTGAACACCAGCGTCCCGTCCTCCTTCCTGGGGTCATAAGCATAATGCGAGGCACCGCCAGGCAACAGCGCAAAACTGCGCTCAAATCCCCTGGCGGAGGGGCTCTGCTCCGGCTTTAGGCCCAAGTGCCATTTCCCGCTCATGCAGGTGAAGTAGCCTGCCTCCCTCAGCACCTCGGGCAGGGCAGCGACCCTGAAATTCAGGTAACCCTCGTAGCCCGGACGTCCGGCCCAGGGCACAGGCGGGTCACGGCCTCGGCCCCAGAACTCCATCTGGCCTAATCCCGCGATGTGGTTGTCTGTGCCCGAGAGAAGCATGCTGCGGGTCGGCGAGCACATCGAGGCTGTGTGAAAGTTGGTGAGACGCAAGCCATGGGGGGACGAGGCGAGGCTGTCTATACTGGGGGTACGAATCTCTGACCCGAAACAGCCTGGGTCCGAAAAGCCGAGGTCGTCGGCGACGATGAGCAAAAAGTTGGGGCGTTTGCCCGCTGTAGAGGAGGAGGAGGACATTATGGTGGAAATGATAGGGATTGAAATCGACGAGTGACAGCGTCCCAGCTAACTGGTGGATAGTCTGCTAAAATGAAGAGACCAAGAGAATGATTTATATATCCCTCAACACAAAAAGCAACGCAGGATGCAAAGAATATATGGATGAAGATAGGTCTGGATGTTATGGAGGAGATCGCCAAATAAATACTCGCAGTCGTTATTATACGAGCCCACTTCTTTTTCCCCCACCATTCCTGCATATGCCACTTTTTATCCCCGACAGCATTTGAGGGCTTCCCCTCCCTAGGTTTCCTTGTAGTGAAAGTGAAAAGAGCCTCTAGACTTACTTCATTGTTGAGACGAAATTGGATAACATATTAGCAAAGCATTGAAGGTAATTTTCAGATATTGTTTTGAGTGTGTAATGTATGCTTCATTTCTCGGAATGTGAGCTCGGCCGCTGAAGGCGTTACGGGACAACTACAAGCGGGGGTTATCTGTCTGTACTCGAACATTTACTACGATAGTCAGCCCTTTTGGCATGGCATCATCTGCCGTCCGGATGATGAGCAACGCCGGATTCACACAACATTGGCTAGAATCAACACTGCAAGGATCCACCAAACGACACACCAAGTCGTGAGCATGATGGGATAATTTACGTGGATTGATCACGATCAACACAGCTGCTGCGAATTCATGGGGTGTTGCATATAAATCTAAATGCAGTTCTAAAATCGACAATCATTATTCGGCACAGACCGACCGTATCAAAAGCTGAACCACTGTGTCGGTCCATATTCTCCCTGACTGCCCTCATAGTCCACTATCCAAAAGTTCTCTGTCGTTAGAGCTCGTTCATTGAAACTCTCTAGCATGACCGACGAGTGGCGAAGACGGGCAACCCATTCTTTGGGCAAAGTGTAAAGGCCGGATCCAACTCCATCACGAACCCATCTGGCAGAGAGAGATCGAACTGGCGGAATAATGTGGCCAGCGTGAGAGAAATCTCAAACATGGCAAGTCCTTGGCCTGCATGTTTTGATTGTTAATTACCTTTATATTAGCCATTCTGCTGCCGCGTTTATTTTTTTCTTCTTCTTCTTTTCCCCCATAATCCTTTTTTTTACGGAGGAAGAAATGCGAGTTATAACCAATAACAACTTTTTGAGAAGAACGTTAACGTACCGAGACAGATCCGTGGACCATAGGAGAAGGGGAAGTACGAGCCTGGGGGTGGACGGAAATTTGGGTCGAGCCAGCGGGTTGGGTCGAAGACGTCGGCCGTTGAACCCCAGATTTTGGGATCACGATGAACTGTTGGAAATATTTCTTAGTCATAGTTTTGCCTGCTCAGCGTATTGAAGATCCATTCACCTTGAGGATTCCATAACACGAGGGTCGTCTTTCCGGGCAGAGTGACGCCGCAAACTTCAGTGTCCTTTGAACATGTTCTGAATGTACCAAATCCGGGGCCATTGTATCGCAGCGTCTCCTTGATCACAGCATTGAGGTACGGAAGTTTGGAGGCCCGATCCACTGAGGGGATCTCATCCAGGGAAGGTAACGCTTCGAGCAACTCTTGTACGAGCGTTGCATGTATAACAGGATTTCTTAGCTGTGTGTCGTCAGAGCCTCTGTCAGTGCTAGTTTCATAATTGGTATCAGGCCGTCCTTTTTCCTTGCTCCTTCTTCATTTCTTCTTATCTACTAAGTAGATACTGGGCATTATGGATAAGTACTTACAACCTCGTAGACTGCAAAGCTGAGGGTATGCGCTGTAGGATCACCGCCTGCCACAAGAAAGGTGACTATAGTATCAGACATAAAGATTATTAGCCTTTCCGAGACAGAAATCAAGGCAGAGATGCATGATGTCTCGATCTAGTGTCCAGGCTTACCATAATTGTCAACAAGATCTCTGGTGCTGAATGTATACCTGCCACTCGGTTCCTTCTGCCTATTGGATCACATCTCGGGTCAGCGTTCAAGGACTAAGCCAACATCCCTCTAATCATGAAGGTCTTTAAACGACCCTTACCGAACTAAGATCTCGAAGATACGTCGAGGAGGCTTTTCTTTCGTCCCATTAACCATGTCGATTCTTCGGGCATCCAAGACAGTGCTCTCCGCCATCTGCCTGAGTTCTTTGATGGCCCTGTGCATATCTCGAGTGCTCTGAAGAATGGGTATCTTGGCTCGGAGTGGGAAGAGGCCACACTTCATGAACTCCGGTAGGATTAACTTGAACAGCTGCAAGATGCGGCAGTTGGGGCCCGTGGCCAAGGCGCGCAGCTCGCTGCCGAAGGCGATCTCGCCGACAAAGTCCAAGGTGAGGAGAACGTGGAGCATAGATAAGTCGATGGATCGTCTGTAAGTCGCTGCGGTTGCTATTTGTTGCGTATACTCCTACAAAATGGAAACATCAGCCCCTCCACCAGCAATTTTCTCGGTGACGGGGAGATGTTGTATTATGATTAAACTCTCTGGGACGGTATTATACTGACAGTGATATACCTCTTCAACGTGGGATACTGCATCCGGATGACCTGTGGGCCAAAGGCCGGTGACAAGCTTTTCCTCTGGCGCAACCATTTCGTATGGGCTTTGGGCATGAAGAGAGCGTCACCACTAAGAGGTCGGAAGCCTTCGTATTGTGAGCTAGCCTTGTCCCAGTTCTCGGTGGCAATAGTATGGATCATAGCTGGGTCTCCAATATATATGACCCTGGACAAGAGGCTGTTCCACTGTGACAAAGGCCAGTGAGCTGGAGCCCGTGCAACTTGGAAGTTGATCATGGTGCATGCAACATTTGAAGCTTACAGTTTGAAAGATTGGCCCATATTGGCGATGCCAGCTTCTCCACTGATACACAGTATTAGCATAACTTCCTCTTCCCTTACCATATACAATATCTATATACACCTCATCTTGTCCTCTTGTCTTTCATAACCTAATGGGAAAATGCCGTACCTTCTCATGAATGTCTGGCATCATGGTCTGGTCTAGGTTACCAGTCCAGACATTCTTGACAGTTGGACCTGGGAACTGCAGGCGGGCCGTCCAATATTGCTTGATCCACCAAATCGTAAGTACTGCGAAGTGGGTGGCCAAGATGAGAAACACCTCACGGGGTTCAAGGAACTTTTGGATAAAATCAATGCGTAGAGAAGTCATGCTGGATGAGAAATAATCAAGAAACGTATGACACAGAGGGAAAGGAAATCTTTGTACTGATGAGATGACTTGAGGATATTATGGTTACCCCGAGGAATGGCTTTCTTTTATCTTCTTCCCGACCACCTTTACTGTAGAATATGGCCTTCGAGCTATATCATTGGAGATCTGCATCATTATTATTAAAGTTTTACTTTTTATTTTTCATTTTTTCCCCTGGTGAACAGGGCGCTCAGCCTCAAAGAATGGTCATACAGACAGGCCCTCAATGCACCGATATCGTCCCCGATACTGGGCCCCGACGGCAGTTCGGGTGACAGGAATATCATCGTATTCCGCGATGTAGCTAGCACTTCTCGTGAGGCGACATGGAGATACAGGTAAAATTGGCAAAGGGAAGGGAAGTGATGGGAGATATTGAAGGCATTATTGTTACATATGTCCCGGCAGTGTCTCACCATCTTCAGGCTGGGCGTCACTGCGGCGCTTCCACCATCACACCTGCGGGGTATTATGCCCGAGTAAAGTATTTTTCGTGGCTTGCAGAAGGTCCACTTTCATCTCATTCTTTTTTTCTTGGAAACTTGCTAATGAATATTACTGCAGTGTTCAGGTGGCTACCTGCATCACGCGTGTACGAGCTGTGGGTAGATGTCTATTCTCCTGTTTGCAAAAGTCCAAAGCCCACGAGATTGGGTTCTCATATATATGATGCATGATGTTGAGTGTGTTTATGTGTAGGACTGGCTTATGGAACTTTGCTATAAAAAAAGGAAATAAAAAACCTCGACGTCGATCCACGGTTGTTACGCATGTGAGACCTGAGGATCACCGTACTAGGATCTCACGTTTTCGTATAGTTCCGTTGGTACCCAGTTCGGCCCCTCTCTGTTCGAGGGACTTACAGGTGTGTAGCACCTAAGCCCATGTAAAGGGATTCCAAATCTCTCACCTTGGGCCTTCCACACCTTCTCCAGTAAATTTCCTCCTGTGTACCGAAAGTATCAGTCTGAAGCTTGAGCCTACCTACCTACTACGCAGGTAGCCTTTTGAGTCCTTCTCGTCTACTCCATTCACCAGTTTACCTTCAAGACATCAACAAGCAGTCAAACACCATGGAAGAAGAACGTTCTGCTCTCTTGTACAATCGACCTAGCCAGAAGCCTTGGGGCCTACAGTTTCGATCGTCCAGAGGCTTCATACAGCTCACTGTCGTTGTCTCGATCTTCACCGTAAGTCCGGCTGCAATATCTCTTCAAGTGGCTTCGAATAAAGATGCTGAGAACAAAACCCTAGGATGATGTCCTCTATGGAATAGTAAGTGGTTTCCCAAGTTTATACGATGGTGGTTTTGTGATTTGTTCCTAGCCAAATTGACGAGACACGCAGATCGTCCCCGTGCTGCCGAACACGATAGGAAAGCAGTTTAACCTCTCTCACGATGAAGGTACGAGGCGCAATAGACTCGAGTATCTCTGTATCATCTGGACTAACGAGGACCCTCAGTCCAAGCTTGGATTTCCATCTTTCTCGCCGTCTTTGGAGCGACGGGACTGGTCACCGCGCGTAAGTTCATTTCAAGTACTGCCATTATTTCCCGGCCTTCTTTCGTCACCCATACAATTATAACTAACCTCCGTGGCCACAAAAGTCATTGCAGGCTACATAACCGACCACACCGGCTCTCGATCGACCGTCTTCACATCAGGTCTGATCGGAATTACTGCTGCTACTTTCCTCCTCTTCGTCGGCTCCTCACTCGCTATGCTCACTATCGCCCGTGCTCTCCAGGGCATGGCCACAGCGATCGTCCATACAGTCGGTATAGCTCTCGTGGTTGACAAGTCTCCTCCCGAGAAGCTTGGGAGGACGCTCGGCATAGTCGGTGCTGGAATGACGGCGGCTGTGATAGTGGGACCTCTACTGGGTGGTGCCATCTATCGCTTCGCCGGCTACCAAGCCGTGTTCTATGTTTCCTTTGCGCTCCTCATCGTTGATCTCGTTCTGCGTTTCATGATGATTGAGAACCCACCGCCAATCGAGGGGGATGATTCGGATGATGCAAGCCACTGGAGAGACGAGCTATTAGTTACCAGTCCCCTGGGCCAAGGCAACGGTGGCTACGGAACGACCCGGTCAGATGTGTCCCCTCGACACAGTAGACATCTGAATGGGGAGTTCCCAAACAATGACCAATCTGCACTACGGCATCAGCTTGTGAAGCCAGCAAGCTCTGACGGCAGAGATACCAGGTGGTATATTCCTTCTGGTGTCTATCTGCTGGGTTCGCCACGGGTTGTTACCTGCCTATTCCTCGCCGTCTTGAACGCCGCAATGCTTACTTGCTTTGACAGCGTAGGGCATCTCTCTTTCTTTCTCCGTCGGTTGATTTGTGTATTTCATCGCTGATTCGAAGTTATGACAGACTCTGCCCATCTTCACTCGGGATTTATTCGGCTGGGACGCACTCTTGCAAGGCCTCATCTTCCTCACCATTGCGATTCCGAGTCTATTCGCTCCAGTAACAGGTACAGAATACGCTCTTCAGACTTTTCCATTGCTATGATCATATCACAGTTATTCTAACAAATATCCAATCAAAATAGGCCATCTTACTGACAAAGTGGGCGTTCGCATCCCAATCCTGACTGGTTTCATCCTCGCCACGGCGGCATTTGTCCTTCTCAGCTTCATAGACGGACATGCAGACACCCTTCACCAAGGTCTTCTCGTCGGCTTTCTGGTCCTCGTCGGCATCGGACTGACGCTCATCCATCCCGCCACGATGGCTGAGATCAACCACGCTGTCCGTGAGGAGGCCGAGGCCCACCCGGAGAGATTTGGCAAAGGGGCCACCGGACAAGCCAATGCCCTGCGAAACTGTGCCTTCTCTGCAGGCATTACCTTTGGCCCGCTCGTGGCTGGGTTTGTCAAGGAGAGCTTCGGCTGGGCGATCATGACCCGGGCGTTTGCTGTGGCTGGCGCAGTGGCATGCGTTAGCACGGTGCTGTGGGCTGGAGGGTGGATCCTCAAGAGCAAGGAGGAGGAGGAGGAGGAGGAAGAGGGCGGTGGAGGATGGAGTGTAGAGGAGGAAAGGTAAAGTTGCCAACTTTTCTTTCTCTTCATTGTTTACCTCTTTTTCTTGTCACACCTTCTCAGCCCTTGTACTGAGGCAGCTGACCTGACCATCTAGACAGGGAGTCAGGACGACAGCCCGACCGTGGGAGGACTGGGTCTTGACCAGTGATCAGAACCAGGCCTTGATCTGGGCAGCGGCCCCATATTCCTACCACATGAGCAGGCATGATCTACCTTGCCATTAGGGATATGAATCATCGTTCTTGTCCACAGAGCCCATAATAAAGACAGGACAAGATAACATTTATTAAACTTAAAGAGACCGTCACTGTGCATGACGATTGGAATTAGGGAAAACGTCAAGCAACGAACGTATCTATAGCTTAATCAATGTTCTTCGACCTCAATGCTAGTGGCTCCTATATGAGTCTAGTCTTATATATTGAGGATCTGGACTGAGTTGAAGACTGGAAGGTTAGTAATTATATTTGCGTCAAAAGCCACGAATTGACCCTTTCATCCATCAAGAAATTGACTTTTGATTTGCCTACAATTTTGACCGGCTCCGAGGGCATTCTCAAGCTCCACCGCGACTGTATATACGTTCTCTCCCTCCCGCCTTGTAGAAATTGCAAGGGGACATGAGAACAGTAGCCAAAATGGAGTAAATATCCCAGAGATTTCACTCCTGGCCCTTCAAGCCCCGAGCTTCTCGTAGACGACCCCACAAGTCGATCAAAGGTGGCACATTGCGGCCACCATGATCATCTTGGGAAAGCCCATAGTGAGGGGCGTGTCTCTATGCGACCCCTCATGTGGCGCCACAAAGGAAAGAAAAGTGGTGCAATGGAGGTGGTTGGGTGCTTCCATCCCCGTTCTGAGTGTAGCACCGAAACCTTGCTTACGGCTGTTGGCCGTGTGTCCTCTGTTATGTCTTGCTCGAGGTGGTAAATGTGGTCCTCCCCGATATTAGACCAACGCAGTGTAACCTGCAAGCACCCTGCTGTGGCGGGGAGTAGGGGATGAATACGTAACGATTGGGTCGTTGATCAACATGCTGTCCACACACGCACACACGCACACGCACACGCACACCATCTCTACCCCTCTTCAGGTTTGTCCGCTTCAATTGAGTGTCTATGGTTCCATTATCTCCGTGTCTCAGATGGGACCGCCTATTGAGGTTCCCTTGAGCACCCTCTGATAAAGATTGTTGACTCGGTGACGTCGTCGAAAGCAGCTTGCGACGGGAGCAGACTTGTGAGAGAAGAACCAATCAGGACGGAAATGCGCCGCAGAACGGTCGCGGAAATTGTTGATCTTTGTTCATGTTTGTGTCATGCCTTCACCCGCGCCATCTTCGCGGCAAACCCTCGAAATCAATGTTATTATTGCTACCACGAGATATAATTCAGACCACACTCCAACTTGACGCGGTTCCCGCTTGAGAATGTTGTGTGCTACCACACAAGTGATACTATCGGTAGAGAACTGAATCGAATTTTTGGAGAACATGGTGTGACAAAGGACCATCCGTATGCTACCACGAATGTGGGACCAGTGTTGAGTTGAGAGAATCCAACACATGAACAACATTTTGTGTTTTATTGTTGCCCGTGGGCAAAGGTACCCTTTTGTCCGGGACAACACACGTGCATACGTCCGCCCGGCAATTAGAAGATGACTTACTAGTGCATACATAAGTAGATACGCAAAGTGATGGGAAAGGAGGCCCTGTCTCGGCTACGGCTCTAGATGTCAGCTGTCGCCGGTGACGGTGTGCTCCCCTCATCGGCCTCAGATTTTCTAGGTCGGGGCAATTGAAGGTCTCAGCCTCTTGGACACAAAGCGCCACTACCGGCCTAAAACCCTGCTCATGGAATCCAATCTGCGGGCTCACAGGCTTCGGAATGATTCAAGGTCTCGGAGGGGGAGGTGATGGCAGGTTGCCGACTACTTAAATTGAGACTCGGGCTTCACTCTTTAGCCTCGCCAACTTATCAACTTCCTTTATATGCACAGTTTTCTTGGACCGGTGCCGATATAGAGATATAGAGAGATTCTGGAAGACAAACGATCAACACAATGTCCGTCCTTATGCCCCAACCGGTCGTCACCAACGGCTTTACAAACGGAGCCACCAAAGGCGTCGTCAGTGGCATCACGAATGGCATGACCAACGAAGTCACCAACAAAGTCGCCAGTGGCCTTACCAATAGCGTAATGAACGGCGTTACGAATGGTATTTCGCACTGCAAAGTACTCTTCTTGTGAGTAGTTGGTCCCATTGTTCAACAAAACCCCGGATTCGTGGTCTGACAGTGCTTAGTGACATCGACAATTGTCTCTACCCGAAGAGTATGCAGAATATCTGGACATGGAACCCCCTCGAACGGTGAGCTGACAAGACCATAGGCGCCAAAGTGCACGACCTCATGGCCGACCGGATCAATGCCTATTTCGAACAGCATCTGAACCTGCCCCGAGAGGAAGCCGTGAGACTCCACAGCCAGTATTACCAAAACTACGGCCTCGCCATCGCTGGGCTCATTCGGCACCACAAGATCGACCCTCTGGACTTCAACGCCAAGGTCGACGACGCGCTCCCCCTCGAGGGCGTGATCAGGCCTCGGCCTGGGCTGAAAAAGATGCTCGCGGACATAGACAGGAGTAAGGTCAAGCTGTGGCTCTTCACGAATGCTTACGTGAACCATGCGCGCCGGGTCGTCCGCCTGCTGGGCGTGGAGGAGTACTTTGATGGCGTCACGTACTGTGACTACGCCTCTGAGCCGTTCGTGTGCAAGCCAGACCAGGACATGTACACCAAGGCGATGAGGGAGGCGGGTGTAGAGCGGGGCAAGGATTGCTTCTTTGTCGGTGAGTACCCCTGTGAGGTTCTTTGCTACTTTTTGCCCCCATGACATGAGCTATTTGGTCCATGGATCAAACTTTCTTTTCCATGAGCTGACGCAGTGAGTGTTACAAAAAGACGACTCGTATAGCAACTGCAAAGTGGCGCAGGAGTTCGGGTGGACCGCGGCGCATCTTGTGGAGGACAGTGCGTGCGTGCCCAGGCTGTCGGCTTCCAAGCACCAAATCAAGCACATCGAAGAGCTGCGGGATATCTTTCCTCAATTATTCAGGATGTGTGAGAAGCTTTAGGGTTCGTCGAACCCAGCGTGGAGACAATCATTTTAATCTTCCCGAGAGGCTTTGAGCTCCTCACCGTTGTCATAAAGATGGTTAGACTCAATGGAAGAGATTTCATCTCAGACTGCTGCCATGTAACTATGTGATCGCAAAGATGGATGAGGATCCGCAAAAGAGGACTCGGTTCTTTGCAACATCGTTGTGGGGACCGGCCGCTCATCATCAGCTTGTGTACCTCCAAATGCCGATATCGACGCCTTGAGGTCGGGGCAATAAAGCAGGCCAATCACTCCCCTGCTAGGCGCGACGGCATGTCGAGCACGACGTTATTGCAATCTATGTCGAATGTTGCATGGTACGTATGAGATCGCTGGCAAGAGGCTGGCTGAACTGAGGGTCGGATCACACACTATTGGTACTGTACAATCTCCAGGCTGTCCCCATTGAGGATGGAGGTCTCACCGTAGTCCGTCGATAGGAGCCGGCTGAGGAGAACCAAGTGTGAGTACATGAGCACACAGAGGGATATCCTGCAAGCGGGACAACACCACCGTTGCACGTTTGTGGGAAACCCTGCTTAGCAAGCCATAGTGAGATCTGCGGCTCAGTCAGGACTGGAAATCCATCTTGTGAAGCCGAGTCGTCATTTTAAAGCAGAGGACAGGGAGGGGTGCAGAGAGAGGGAGCAATTGAGGAGGGCGGATGTGGGTTCACTTGAACGCCACGTTGAAGGCCGTGGCCGCCTCCGGGCAGGGGAGGAGTGGCGTTGTGGCACGTGAGAACGAGCCGTGAAGTATGCAATGACAAAGCTCAGCAGAGGGGGGAAGTGACTTTTGGGCTCAGAAGACTCATCGTCAGTCTGGCAAGGAGATCCCGAAGCCCTGACACTGACAATCGGCTCAACTTACCTGGATGCGTCGTCGTACAGACCGCCACATATATTGGCGTACTCCTCCTACCGTGGTTCCAAGAGCACGGCCGGCGGCCTCACCAGCAAAGGCGTGCTCCGCTTCTCGCATTAATTCGCCATACCGCCGGAGCAGACTGTTATGCGGAACGACATAGAACGCCACCTGCAAGCCGTCTTCCCTTGGCGGATCCTCATGCACAACTACAGCTGGTCCCGGACATCACTCTTCACGGACTTCTTGCCGATTGTTAGTGTCCCTTTCTTATCCATATGTAGTCACCGTCCAAATTCGTACTCCATCTCCACTTTGCCCAGACAGAACACTTGATCAGCTGGCCGCATATTGGACGCCATGCACTTGAGGTTCGCGTCCCATCGAGAAGAATGAACAGCGCCAATGGCAGTGGCACATAGCTTGGCGCTGATCGAGGTTTGTATCTTGGGGATCGCTTCGTGTGGCCCTCCTGTCCGGGGCGAAGCTCCATCTTGACCAGCCAGTAGGACATCCGGCATCGGGAATAGGAATGACTCCTCCAACAAGAGGCGCAACGCCTTTCTCCGCGGGCCCACCGATGGCGAGGTAGGGCGTCAGTGTGGGAAGCTCACCGCAGATGCAGCTCGGTGCATTCTTCAGATTCGAATAGGAGGCAGCTCGTATGAGCCACCAATACTAGGCCTTGTAGTGAAACGCGTGACGATGAAGCTTGCGTAGTGAGTGGGTGAAGATGGCCACGGTCTGCAGGAAGTATTCGCCATCTCTGGCGTCATGAGGGGATCCTTCCTTAACAAAAAAGGGGGCGGCTCTGGTCTAGGCATCAGGACGAGGGGACCGCAGCGGGCAGCCTGTGGGATCACCTCGTCGCCACCAAAGGAGATGGTGACAATGTCAGGTGATGCGTGAGCTAGTAGACGGGTCGGACGAGTGCTCGTTCTTGAGACTTGGAGGATCGAGATGGAGTCTGAAAGGCCGCAATGAACCTCCATCTGCCCTGTCTTTGTAGCCTGCAAGGAGCATGGGAGAGCTGACATAGGAATCTGGCGTAGACGGAAGAGTTGCGACGAGTCTTGTATCCCATACTCCTGCTGGAGCTTTTCCCACTGCAGAATAGGCACAGTTCAAGCACGCATTGCAACATGTTCCCCTTTTCAACAGAGGTCGGTTGAATCGATGCGAGATGTTTCTCGACGACCTTTCTCGACATCTGTGCCTGCATGCCTGTGTGGACTGGTGTTTCGATGAAGCTCCTGCCTCATGTCATTATTCTTCAAGATTGGTTTGTTGATCCATGTTGATATTCTCGTCAAACGGAGATGTTTGCGGCTCGTCATGTAGAGACCTTGGTCGTCAATAATCTGCGGGCCTAGTAACGCCTGGGAGCTGGTCGGTTCTCTGCACATTGTTGCCGAGCTGGAGAGTTTTCTTCCTTCCTTCTTTCCTTTCCGAACAGACCACCAGCAGAAACTACAGGGGGAAGGAGAGGTGGAGGAGGAAGAGGAAGAGGAAGGAGCTGGTGGATGACGGCGATAGACAGGACGACAAGGCATCGGCTTCAATTCCGCTACGCTCGGCTTGTGTCGGGTTTGGCCCCACCGGCAACAGGACGACGACTTCATTCGCAAAGAATGCTGCCATCAATTTCGATCTTGACCTCGACCTCGACCCACACACGTATTCGATTATCGACTCGTGGGTGAGCTCACGAATTTCAAGGGGTTTCAAAGGATGGCTTCGTTCAAGACATGGGTACCAGGCGTCGAACCTGACAGCGATTTCTCCCTGGCGAACATCCCCTTCGGCATAGTCACTACACCCGACGACGGCGATCCGCATGTAGCAACGGCCATCGGTAGCCATGTTCTCGATCTCAAGGTTCTCTCCCAACAAACAGGCTTTGGCACCGTCTTCCCTTTCCTGAAAGATAACACGGACGTCTTCGCCTCGAACTTTCTCAATTCGCTCGCCGCACTCGGCCGCCCGGTCCATCGAGGACTGAGGAGCACCCTTCAGGATCTCCTCTCTGAGGATACGAGGCACCCAGAGTTCCTCAGAGACGATGCTGCACTGCGCGAGAGGGCCCTCCTCCCCATGGCCAAGGTACATACCCATCTGCCCATGGAGATTGGCGACTATACCGACTTTTACGCCGGCTATCACCACGCCTTTGGCGTCGGCAGCATGTGGCGTGGCCCTGCCAATGCCCTGCAGCCTAACTATCTTCACCTCCCCGTCGGCTATCATGGCCGCGCCTCTAGTATTGTTGTTTCGGGATCCCCCATCGTACGGCCCAAAGGCCAGATCATCGTCGATCCAGCCGCCGAAGGACCCCAGCAGCCTGTGGTCGCGCCCTCTAGGAGGCTGGACATCGAGCTGGAGCTGGGGTGCTTCGTAGCGCGCGGCAATACGATAGGCACGAGCATCGATGTCAACAGGGCGGAGGAGGATCACATCTTTGGCTACGTCCTTGTCAACGACTGGAGTGCGAGGGACATCCAGAACTGGGAGTACGTGCCGCTGGGCCCGTTCAATGGGAAGAACTTCGCCACCACCATCAGCCCGTGGGTGGTCACACCCGATGCGCTGAAGGCGTTCAGGACTACTGGAATCCAGGTGGAGAACAGGCCCGAAGTTCACGAGTATCTGCACGAGGAGAGCAAGGACAACGTGTTCGATATTGAGTGCCATGTTGATTTGACCAGTGGGTGTCTTGTCTCTTTCCTGATCTGTATTGCATCGTGTTTTCTGCTAATAGCTCCTCTTAGCCCCGGAGGGTGACACTACGAACCTATCCAAGGTGTCGTCCAAGAACCTCATCTGGTCATTCCCTCAGATGCTGGCCCACCACACCTTGGGCGGCTGCCCCATGCGCACAGGTGACATGATCGCCTCTGGCACCATCAGCGGCACGGGGGCCTCTGAGTACGGCAGCCTGCTTGAGATGAACCAGGGCGGGAAGAAGGAGATCCTGCTTTATGGTATGGACGCTCGCAAGTTCCTCAAAGACGGGGACACCGTTACGTTGAGGGCGTCAGCTGGTGAGCCAGGCCAAAGAGTCGGCTTCGGCGAGTGCAGCGGGAGAATCTTTGGCAAAGCTGCCTGATAACAATAAGGACCCCGTAACAAAAGGCGCCCAAAGGACTGAGTAGACCTCGACGATCCGGGATTCCGGCCATGCTTTGCTGAAGGAGGCGAACATACTATACACTCTGTGACGGGTGCGCGCAGCCACTGCTACGTGTCCTGGCATTTCGTGTGCGTGAAATGGGAAATAAACACCATCTAGAGAGCACTCTGATCTGTCCAGAGTCTTAAGAGCCTGTTCATACACCAGGGGTGAAGCTCAGCCCTACGTTGGCTCCTTGGAGGGGACTGAAGGAGCTAAAATACAGCAAACCCTTAGGCTTCATCGATCCCGGTTCTGTCATAGCCGTCTCGCACGTGCAGTGTTTACATCGCACGGGCACATGTAATGACATAATTATCAAACGAGAACCCGAGACGGGTAATGTGATGCGGTGACACTTTGAAACACCCGCGACCCGGATTCACACTGATAGCGGAGGAAGCAGAAATAGTGCGTGGGGATTGATCTGCATTTTTGAAATTCACTTTCGTTTCGTGCTAGAGATTCCATCCAAGTATGAGACGTCCTGCGCACTCGATTGTGTGATGAAAATGACCAAACCCCCCACATCACAAGGCAGCAGTGCTGATCACTTCTCACCGCCGTTTTCAAGCACGACCTACCAGAACTCAGCAGCCTCAAACCTGAGAGGTGAAGAAACCGGGGAAGGGAGGCTCTCCCACACGCACAAATACGAATCATGATATTGAACGACGACCGTGATCTCTACGAGCGCCAGGAAAAGCATGGGATAACGTTTGGAGGAGCTAAGCAGCAGTACGAGAAGGCAAGATGGGCGGACCAGCAGCGCCACCATACACCATTGGCGACAGCAATGATTGTCTTCATCGGCCTGTTGTTCTTTTGTCTTGGAATTCTTGTACCATGGGACCTTGGGGCCAGCACTGCGTTCCTATCGCCAGGCCCTGCGCGGTTGGGTCGCGAGACCAGAGATAGTATCGACGCCTTGGCCGCCAACTCTCAGCCAGGCACTCGTGCTGCTAACACAGCCTGGCTGAACCTGACCCGGAGGCAATCTACTCCCCAGTCTTCCAGTCAGAATACCCAGTCTATTCAGGCATTCCAGGTCGATGTGCCCATTCTTGGCCAGGAGGGCATGGTGGTCGGGGCTGGCACGCGGGATGGGTTCAGTGGCATCCAGACCACGGCAAACGCCAGCGCAGCGGCTTGTCAGGTCACACTGGCAGTAAATGTTTTCGGTAATTCCTTTGGGTCGCCTTTTGTTGCAGATTATGTGCCTCCGGCGTGCGTGGGCCAGAGCAACACGGCTGTGATGAATCTAACAGTGACGTCTCAGGGAAGGCAGTTTGATCGGCTAGCTATCCTGTGAGCCTCCTTATATGAGTCAAAATACCGAAGAATAAGCTGGAGAGGGTTAGAATGAGCTGACCATGTACTTGGGCTAGATATCTTGGTGCTGTGGAGATCTTCCGCACCTCAACAGAGGAGCCCCGAACGCAGGGGATTTCCTGGACGTATATGAAGGACATGTCGCATTACATGGCCCTTTGGAAGCAGCCACAAACAGTCATTTTTGACCTGCCGAATATTGTCGATCCGACCACGACACCTCCTCTGACCGGCACTTACAACACCACCCTTACCGCCAGCTTCTTCAACGCCTCCCAACCCGTTAGCCGGGCAGACACCATCATCCCCATCTCTGCCCGCCAGTCAGATAACACCAGTTCCTCCTCCTCCCAGCCCAGCGTGTTCACCATTCCCTCCCCGGATGTGAGCGCCTCCAATGTCATCACAAATTTCCCACGCAATGTCGTCCGCGCCATCTTCTCCGTGTCTGCGACAGGGCAGGCCGACGAGGAGTTCTGGTGGTCCAACGTGCTACAGTCCGACACGCAGACATATAACGCCTCGGCCGTGACACTGTTCGGTTACTCACCGTTCAGGGAAGTGCAGGTCCTCGTTGATGGCCAGCTGGCGGGTGTACAGTGGCCGTTTCCCGTCATCTTCACCGGCGGTGTCGTCCCGACCTTGTGGTCGCCCATGGTTGGCATCGATGCCTTCGACCTCAAGGAGTGTGAAATTGACATATCCCCGTGGCTGGGCTTACTCTGCGATGGGCAGCCGCATAATATCTCCATTGGTGTAGTTGGGCTGAATGACGACGGCAGCACAAGCGCGACCTTGTCACCAAATACTGGCAACGACTGGGAGGTGACGGGCAAGATTTTTGTCTGGCTCGACGCAGACGCCGGCGCCATCACCACCGGCGCACCCCCCACTGTCTCTGGGCAACTTCCTACCATCGCAGTCAGTCAGACACTGACGACCAATACCACTGGCTATAACGACACGCTGAGATACACGACGTCCGTCTCGCGAGACTTCAGTGTCTCTGGCTCCATCACCACATCATCCGGCACGCAGACCTTCTCTTGGACGCAGGCCCTCTCACATACGGACGACGGGACGGTCTCCAACGCCGGGAACAACCAGATCGTCACCATCACGACACATGGCACGGATACGTCCACCACTCCCAACAATGGCTTCGCGTCTACGTACTCTTACCCACTCCACGCGAACATAACCTCCGAGGTCCTCACTAACGGGACCACACGCGTCTCCGCCCTGCTCTCTCGCACCAAGAGCGTCAACCGCACTGCAGGCCCCGACGGCGGCGAAGGCTTCGTCTCGCCCAGCGGATTGCAGCTCTTCGCCGCACTGCCCGCGACAGCAGACCTGGTGGGCCAGATCACGGAGACCTCGCTCACCACGACGCAGAGCGGGGCTGCGGTGCTGTTGGTGCCTGTGGATGGGAACAGCACGGGCTATGGCGGCCAGAGCCAGATGATGCGGTTTGGTGGTGGCACGGCGGCGGGTGTGCTGGGCGACGAGCCAGATACTGAGTTGTATTTTCGGGATGTCAGTGTGAATAATACTGGGGCTGTGCTGAGTGATGTTGAGAGGTTGGCTGGAGGGAATGTTGTGGGGATGAGGTTGCCTGCCACAGGTGAGTGAATGATACAGGAGAGGAATCATGTGATAAGTTTGGGATTCTGGGTGGTTGTGTGGTGGCCACAATCTGTGTGAAGATGTGGTAGGGATATTATTGGAGAGCAGTCATGATCTTCAATGCGTTTTGCAAATGGTCAAGTCCATCCTCACTTGGCAGAATTGCAGTACGTGAAGGACCTTCGGGAGTCCTAGTTCATGTATTTATACATATACATACAAGCAATTATATGTTCTCTATGGCATGGCTAGACTCTAGCCAGTTGCTGTAGATCATTCACAGCCAGATGGAAGTGTAATACACCGTGCTCGTAGCTGCAAGATATCATTCTTTCCTTCACATTGTTCAAGTGTCTGCCAAATATACTTTAGGCTTCAGGGCATTGCCTGACCACTTTTCTTTATTCCATTCAACTTTTTGAACTGGTGGTATAGTCGCTTAGGCAACTAACTCCATAATCAAGCCCTTGAGACAGAGGTTGTAATGTTTGTCTGCCAACACGTATTGGAGTGTTACTGACGACATTAACAGCACTGATCCATGTTTGAAGCTATTTGTTCATAAAGATCAGGCAAAAGCTCTGAACCCAATCACCACAGCCCCTCCAGGAAACACCTTCAGCTTCAAAGCTCTTTCCTCTCCCACTCCACTTTCCAGGCTCTCCTCCCTCTCGCACTTGTACATTCTCGATACCAAATCCAGTCAGCAACATGGAGGAGTTCCAGGCTGAGCGCGAGGTAAGAAAGACTGCGTCCATTCATTTTCGCCTCCAGAAGCGGACGGACAAGTTGCTGACGTGTTGTTTATTCGAGGCAGGCCCAGCTACGGCGTCTTGTTCCCAATGAGGAGATCCGTGATATCATCATGAAAGACATCTACACCTTGGACGGAGTAAGCCGCCTGACAAACGTCCAGACTGTCTGTGTATAGCCCATGCTAATTGCTGACGGTGATTACAACCAAAAACACAGGAGACCTTCACGGCATACATGAGCAGAACGATGTTCCAGCACGAGATCCTGAGGGTCTACCTGGGCAGTCTCCGAGACACGATCCAGGACTACCAGCAGCCCCAGACGCCCTCCGCGCACGGAACGCCAGACGGAACAATCAATGTCGTCGACAGAGGCATCCAGGCCGTCGCCGCCACGGCGCAGACGATGGAGATGGAGCTCTTCGACATGCGCGACAGGTTCAAGCGCGTCATCACCGACCCCGCCAACCTGCTCACCGCCTCCAAGGCCGGCGGCGAGCTCACCGTCGAGGCTCTGCGGGCTGAGCTGGACAAGCCCCGGTTCATCACCCTGCACAGCTTTGTCCTGGTTGTTCTTGCCTGCTACATTGTCTGGCGCTGCGAGGCCCTTTTGGCCCGAGTGCTGTAGGTTCCCTGAACGTCCTCAAATCGACTCTGGGACGCTGGGAATGTCTCATCAGATACTTCTCAAGGCTTGTTTGGGTTTGGAGGGGGGAAGGGGGGAATGCGAGGCCCTATGACGGAGGATTACCAAGGAATGACTGTACGAGGTACTGCACCTAGGTAATGATTACTCTAGCCGAAGAATCGATCGACCAATGGCCACCCATCATTCATTGTCTTGGTGTAGTTTAGGGTTGGGTAGGGAAGAAACAGACTATCGCGATAATGCAGACCGACCTTACATAATGTCTGCACAATCGCAGGGCTCGAGATATCCAGCGGTTATCAAAAGTCTTGGCTAAGACGAATCCTAGGATCACGATCCTACACTTGCTTGCCGAACTCACGAACCCCTCCCCTCTTCTCTGTCTCATGTCCATCCCCCTACAAACCCTAAGCAGCGATTCGGACAGGAAGATTTGTGGCGGTGATTACTGTGTGCAGGCCGGCTTGTTCGCAATAATTATTACCATCATTATCACAGAAATCAAAGAAAGAAGGGGAAAAGGGAAAGGAAAAGTAGAGAGAAGAAGAGTATAGTAACTGACGTTGACGACAGATGTTCGCCAGGTGGTTTTCAGCTGCCATACTTACTCTCCAGATATCTATGTGGAACAGCATCAAGTCCAATCGCAAGGCTGCCCACACGTGTAGCGTCATCGTACATGCATGGTGTACATTGCAGAGAAACCAATAGTTAATGCATGGATGCATGCAGGCTGAGATTAAGAAACGTACAAGATGAGGAGGGGTGCCGGGGGGGGGGGGGGGGCAGGCCTGAGGGAAGGGAGTTGGTGTCCTCAAAAGGAAAAAAACAGGTCCACAAATGGAAAGGAGTTAGTACTGTGGAAATGTCACCACGATGCTGCCAAGTGAGGTGCTATATGGATTACAACGTAGGACAACTCGTAGCACGACCATCTTGGCGCCACGCTGGCAAGCAATTGGTGCGCTATTAAGCAGGACAACGGATTGATGGCCTTGTATTTCATTTTGATAAGTACAGAAAAGGGGTGGATGGATGGATGGATGAGACGGCATTCAGATGCTGCACTAAGCACTGTATCCACCAGCTGGCACGGTGGGACCAAGATTCCCACTCTGTGGCGCTACACACTGGGTTGGTTTTGTAATTTGTACTGTGGTTATCACTGAAGCATCTTTTTTCTCTCCCATTGGGTATTTGCTGCATACATGCTATGGTAATAGTTTGTACACAGCTGAAAAGAAGAAGAGGAAAAGAAAAGAGAAGGAAGAAGAAGAAACCAGACGCAAGAATAATCCCGCTCGGCATGTCTTGCTTCTGCTTATGGCATAATTACTTCTGATGTAAATATACGTAAAACAGGCCATCGTTGTACGAGGTGACCAGTTCAGCCACTGCGTTCACAGCATTATCGTTCCCGTAATGAATCACAATAGTGCTGTACGACGTGATACAACACAAGTAGTATTTCTTGACCAGGGGCAGCGTATCTCACTCGCCATGGACACAAGTGGGCGCCTTGGGCGCGTGGTCCGTCCGGCGGTCACCGGCATCTGACAAGAACACTCAGATATCTTTTATTGCACGTACCACCCCCAACATGAAAAGTATCCACTCCTCGAGTGAGTCGTCGTAGGAAGATGAGGCGTAATAACTAGCGGGGTAGTATTAGTGTGCCTCGATCCGTTCACCTTGCATGGGAACCAAAAAGCTTATCACTTGCCTCCATCACACCCTGTTCCATGCACTGCTAGGGAGGGAAGCCACTCAACATTGAGGATAGGCATGGATGCTGCATGGCAATTTATTTCTTTCATTTTGCAAAGGTGAACAGGAAGATGGTCTCACACAAGTCATTCTCTACCCCACCTCCCACCTCCCATCCCTCCCTCCCTCTCATCATCCATGGATCGCTCTTTTGTGTGTGTGTGTATGTGCGTGCGTGTGCGCGCGGAAACATGGAGGAAGCTGGGCGGATGACCTGCCAGATTCGTGACAAGCCCCGTTGCCCCAATACCATATTGTCGGCGTTGTCGGCTCGCAATCTTGCACCGTTGACTGGGCGCGGCCCTCTCCCCGTCTTGTCTCCTGCCGCAATCCTACAGGACCAAGATCGGCGGTGCAGCAGGGACTGGGGCTCGACCTTCCGTTATAATGAGCTTTGGTCCATTTGGGTATGCCCTGGATTCGCAACTACGCATGGACGCGAGGATGGTTTGAGTTCCTAATGGGCGTGTGCTGTTCCCCTCTGGTCGCTAATGCAGGATGGTGGCGGCGTTGTCCGTGTGAAATGACGCAACAGAGAAAGAGGAAAGAAGAAGAGAGGATAGATGGAGATATGTACAAGGAGGTAGACAGTATCCACTTCACTTTGAGTATGAAGATATAAAAGGCAACCTGGGTACCTGTCTATGAACTTCCCATATTCTCACTCGTTCTTTCTCCCTTCCTTTCTTTTTACCCTTGCCTTTGTTACCGGGTTGTCCTCCTCATACTTCGTTCTCGTCAGACATCATGAAGGGCACCGGACTCCTCCTGGCGTTCAGCCTCCTGGCGGGCTCTGCTCTTGCCAAGCCGGTCAAGCAACGGTCTGGCTTCGCAGTCAAGGACACTCACTACGTCCCGCGAAAGTGGACGCAAGTGGGCTACCCCGAGGCCGACCACACCATCTCTCTTCGTATTGGTCTCAAGCAGGGTAGCTTTTCCGAGCTCGAGCGTCACCTGTGTAAGTCATGAGCTGGTCAGCCAGTTGCTACGAGTTTGTTCTCTCAAAGAACCACTCCAAAAAACTAACAATTCGACAGATGAGGTTTCGGACCCTGACCACTCGCGCTGGGGCAAACACCTCAAGTCCCACGAGGTGGCATCCCTCCTGGAGCCGGCAGACGAGACGTTTGATCTTGTGCACGAGTGGCTGGCCGACAATGGCGTCGCCACGGATGGTCTCCGATACAGCCCTGCCAAGGACTGGATCACGGTGACCGTCCCCGTCGAGCAGGTTGAGCAGATGCTCGACACCAAGTATGCCGTGTACCGACACGAAGACGGCACCGAGCTGGTGCGCACGCCCAAGTGGTCGCTCCCGGAACACCTGCACAACCACATCGACACCATCCAGCCCACCAACTCGTGGTTCCGCGCCAAGCCCAAGGCCGTGGGTGTCAAGGTCGTCAGCAAGCCCTTCCTGGAGGAGCCCACCATGGAGTACTACACCAATGCCAACGTGTCGGATGTGTGTGTGTCAGACGCCGTCACGCCCACCTGTATCCGCACCCTGTACGGAACCATCGACTACCAGGTCCAGGCCGCCGACAAGAACATCATGGGTCTCTGCGATTTCCTGAACGAGACCAACAACCGTAACGACACGTATAACTTCCTCAAGACGTACCGGCCCGAGGCAGCCGACGAGGCCTGGACGTTCAAGTTCGACTCCATCGCCAACGGAACCACCGCCCAGATCTACACCGAGAAGGCCTTCGAGGACGAGACGGGCATCGAGGGCAACCTGGACGTGCAGAACATGATCAGCGTGGGCTGGCCGACGCCCCTCATCGCTTACACGACCGGAGGAAGCCCGCCTTTCCAGCCCGATGCCGAGACCACCACCGACAGCAACGAGCCCTACCTCGTCTGGCTGGAGAGCGTCCTGGCCGAGCCCGACGACAAGATCGCCAAGGTCATCAGCACCTCGTACGACGACGACGAGCAGACAGTGCCCCTGTCCTACGCCACCCGTGTCTGCAACGACATGGCCCAGCTGGGCGCCCGCGGCGTCAGCCTGTTCTACGCCTCTGGCGACGGCGGCGTCGGCCCCAGCGGCGCCTGCTACAGCAACGACGGCAAGAACACGAGCATCTTCCTGCCCGAGTTCCCCTCCACGTGCCCTTACATCACCTCCGTCGGCGCCACGGGCAACTTCACCCCCGAGATCGTCGCCTACGTCCCCGACGAGGACTACGCCAGCGGTGGCGGCTTCTCCAACTACTTTGCCCGCCCTGCGTACCAGGACGCCGTTGTCGAGAAGTACATCGAGTCGCTCGACGGTAAATACGCCCAGTACTACAACCAGTCTGGCCGTGCGTACCCAGACATCGCCGCCCAGGGCCTGTTCGACATCATCGTGTGGGACGGCTACACTTTCCCCGTCGGCGGCACCTCTGCTGCGACCCCGACCGCTGCTGCCATCTTCGCCCTCGTCAACGACGCCCTGCTTGCGGCTGGCAAGAGCACCATTGGTTTCCTGAACCCCTGGCTGTACAAGACCGGCTACAAGGCCTTTACTGATGTCACCATCGGAAGTGCCATTGGTTGTGAGGGTCTTGGGGATGGCCTTGGTTTCCCTGCCGAGGTGGGCTGGGATGCGGTCTCGGGGTGGGGAACGCCGCAGTTCAAGAGCATCCTGGCGAGCCTTGGGGTGGGCAACGGCTCCTTCACTGGTAAGGTGGAGGGCTGGAGTTTGGCTCGCACCGAGTAAATGATACTACTATAGTTCATGGGATGTAAACAATGTTGTTCTTGAGATCAATGAATAGGGCATAGCTGTACATAGTATTTTATTGTCCCAAGACATGACTACTTCTGCGCAGATTGGCTTGCTGGTGATGCTTTTCTTGAAATATATCATAGTATGCTTGTGTGAAGGTGTCTGTGTCACGAGTCTCTCTCGGACCCCCGGCCAGTCAAGAAGCCTTTTGCACATGCAGTCCAAGGTTGGTCAAGATACTTGTTATGGTCATATTCTGCCCAGCTAGGTATTATTGGTCTGATATGCACTTTTCTCTCAGACATAGACCAAGCAGAACAATCAAATTGTCCAAAAAAAAATCATCAAAGAGGCATTCCTCGGTAGAAATAGTTGTATGAAGTCGAGTAGGTATTGTATCAAGACTCAGTAAGGACATCGTCGTCTACATGTATGATACCCTAACAAATCAGCCAGAATTAAAACAATGCAAACAAGGATGATTCTTCTTACAAGAGTGAGTCAGCAGCAACGAACATTGGTGTGAACTCATGATCTGAACTGTTGCAGATGCCTAATAAATTAACTTGAAAGCCCTATAGATACCCAGATCCAAGATAGAGACAGAACAGCAGTCCGAGGATGGCTACCTAGGTTTTACTGGATCATTTATCGTAAGCTTGAAGGGCATGGGACTAAGACTCCTAAGCTAATACCTTGACGACTTTGAAGAGACGAAATATTAGGCAAGTGGTGTCTAACTCATCGGCAATGCACATCTTGTTTTAGAATATCTTACAATCATTTCCAGTCTGCTTCAAACCACATGACTTGCAACATGTTGCTGTACGGTCATTTCCACCAGAACAATAACATATGCAGGCATAAAGCATGTAAAGAATTTGATTAGACATAAACATAGCCCACTTGGGTGAGGCTGCAAGAACATCAGAAGCCTCATCAGTCAGCGATGAGGACATCAAGCACCATGATGGTAGATGATTATGGTACACTAGAATCCTAGAAGCAAGCTCTGCCTGATGAGTGAAAGCACATGTCAAGCTGATAGTAAAGGTGAGGTCCATGTGAGACTTCAATCATCAGTATTGTTCTTACTTCTCCTATCGATCATCTGCCATGTTTACTTGCTGTTTCTCAGCCAACTTGTCGATATCCCCCCCCACCCCACAACAACCCTTCAACACGTGTTTTGATAGCTTCCAGTTGTTTTTCTCTTTCGATTAATGTTCTGAACCTTTTAAAAATCTTTAGTTGTACCCAACCATTAATCCACCCCCAACAGACATCGCATGCCTGTCCTACACCATCTTCATACCATCTCAACACTGCTTGCTGAACAAAACGCCATCCCCAATACAGCTGGGTAAACAAGCCCCAATACACACACAATGGCTCCAGATAAGCCAATGGATGCCGAGTATGTTGATTCCATCAGCCACGAGCTTGAGACTTGTGTTTCGTCCAGTCAGCTAACCCACTGCAGCGAACTTGCTGCCCTCGCCTTCAAAGCAATCAAAACCATCGCCTACTATCATCTGGATGATGCTACCATGTACATTAAGAGTCATCTTTGCACAACAATGTGGTCTACTAGTATTCAATACTAACAATGTGTTAACAGGGCTGACAGCAACTACTACCAAGAGATTGTAACGCAAGCTATCAAAGACACATTCCACCTTCGTGACGAAGCCCAGGACATCGATGTTGCCCACTTAGAAATCGCCTGTGATGCAGCTGTCGAGTTCGCCGACAAGTTCAATGAGCATAACCCAGAGTAAGTCAGCCAAAGCGGAACAAGCATCTTTCTCTAGCAGTGTAATAAAGCAGATAGCTGATGTTGAAGTATCTAAGCAGCAACAAGTTCAACCCAAGATGGCTGTACCACTGTGTACAGAGCCTTCTCAGCATCTGCTTCAAGTCTGAGCTCATGCTTGACGGCAAAGTCAACCGACTGGCTGATGCTGCTGCTGCTCGTGCGGCCCACCAAGACAGCCAGAAGGAGGATGAGGAGGACACCATGGCGGGGCCCAGTGCTCCCAAGCATACTGATGTTGTGGGCCTATCAGACTCCTCAGATGATACAGCTCCTCAGAAGGCTGCTGTTCCTGCCCCTCTTGTCAGAGAGGGCAGTCTGGCATGGAGTGAGGACGACATCAAGAGGATGATCCGGCTGAAGGCCTCGGGCCTTACACACAAGCAGGTCGCAGTATGTGACCCAGCACATCTCCCCCTCCCTCTACCTTGCGATCACTACGATATATCCCTCTGAACTAGGATTCTCTGAGAAGGGAAGAAACGGAAGGACTGACTTTTTGCAAACCTACCAGCACCGCATGGGACGGGGTGTAAGCTCCGTCGAGAACAAATTCGGCCGTGTGATGAAAGAGAGCGAGTGGACTGCCTTTATAGCCGAGTGTCGCCTTCGAAACCTCAGCGGCATCAAGCGCAAGGCACACGACAAGAAAGACGAGGACGACGACGATGACGATGACCTAGAGGATGACGAGGATGCAATGCCTCCCCCTTCCAAGAAAACGCGTTCGGCTCTTAAGACATCAGGCAAGCCTCGACAGTAGTTAGTGCAAGGCTCAGTAGTGATGCTGCTATACATACAACAAGGGCGGGGATACTGTTGAGAGGAGGGGAGAAAGAAAGGAGACTTGATGTGTTTATTGGACTTGAGACTGAGCTCACGTGCTGCGCTGCCTGGTTGCCCAAGTAACTCGAAGGAGCTTGATTCTTGCTGTATAACTCAAAGAGGCTGGAACGTTGCCCTTGGTTGCTCGAGATATCATGCGCTCCTTGCAGCCGTCGTCAGTGTTTACTGAGGTTATCCTTGTGGCTTGGGTCTTTTGTGTATTTAACACTGCTAGGAACCAGCCAGGAGAAAGTGGCCATAACTGCTCAACAAAGTACAGGATAATGCAAGTAATTATACCAATCACGAGTCAAGCGCCTGTTTCCGTACTCTGACAAGCCATTGAACCAATTCTGACTAAATCGCCCATCATCTTTGTCGGATTCTCTATTGTTTATTGTCTACGAGTACGACCTGCGAGGTCCAACTCTAGAGTCTATCTTGTCCTAGCCGTAGTCTATCCTGTCTGTCCTTTTTTGTCTATCGTCGTCATGAGAGCGTCTTGAACACCAGCCCTGCTACTGTACATCGACAATGTTTTCGTAACGTTACCCCCAGTTTGTTTATCATCCGTGTAGTCTATTCCCAGAAGATTTTACAGTCCTGTCTCTCAGAGACATACACATACACACACACACAGAAACTTGTTCGAACAATTTCTTTACTCGCTCTTGGCGTTGTTGGCCCAGCGCATGGCGCCTGGGACGTCGGGGTCCTTCTCGACGTACCGGCACGTCGTGAAGACAGACCACAGCTGGCCCAGGAATGAGCGGTCGTCACGGTGGTATAGCTTGCCCAGCTTGGGGCGGATGGCCTCGGTAGCCTCCTTGGCCCGGTAGAAGGGAATGCGGCTGGGGTTTATTTCGTGAGCTTGCGTCCAAATCATCTAAATATTCGAAAAGTAGTGAACTTACGGGAAGAGGTGGTGCACAACGTGGTCGTCAATGATGTTGTGGAACAGAACGCGTCCGACCCAGCCAAAGTCACGGTCGACAGTGGCGAGGGCGCCCTTGACGTAGGTCCAGGCCTCGGGCTCGTAGTGGTGCACCTCAGGGTGGTTGTGGTGGAGGTAGGTGATGGCGACTATTGAACATTGAGGGGTTAGTATCATCAACCTCTCGCTATCTTTCCCTCTCATTCTCCTTCTCCTTCTACATAGAGTATGTGTGCGTCATTCACTTACCCAGCCAGTGGTGAACCCACATGTAGGGAACAATGTAGAGCAGGATGACAGTCTGCCAGCCGACGTAGGTAGACCCGACGTAGAGAGCGGAAGCAGTGAGGGCCAGGCCCAGGTCGGAGAGGGCGATGAAGAGAGCCTCGTTGGGACGGAAGACGGCCGAGGTGGGCTCGAAATGGCTCACGCGGAACCAGCTCTTGTTGTCGCGCTGGAGGCTGCCCTTGCCGGCGGAGGCATTGATCAGGAGGTAGGTCTGCCAGCCGACCAGCTGGTGGAAGAAGAGCTTGGTGGCCTGGACGATGGGGGTATCCTCAAACATCTCGGGGTCCATGTAGAAGTTGGCCAGGCGCTTCTTGCCGCGGTCCTCGACGGTCCTGGGGACAAAGGCCATGTCCTTCTCCATGTGGCCCGTGTAGTTGTGGTGGCGGTGGTGGCTGAACTTCCAGCTAAAGTAGGGCACAAGGAGCGACGAGTGGAGGATCCAGCCCATCACGTCGTTGAACTTCCTGTGCGTGGAGAAGGCGCCGTGGCCGCACTCATGGCCCAGGATCCAGATGCCCACGCAGATGAGGCCCTGGACGTAGCCATAGACGATCCAGGCTGCAGTGCGCAGCAGGGAGTCCTGGATCTGGGGGATGTAGGTCAGGGCAGCCCATCCCAGGCCAAAAGCCAGGACGTAGTCGCGGACGACATAGCTCATGGAGGTGACCACAGACGGCTGGAAGCAGTGTGCTGGAATCCAGGACTTGATGGTCTTCACATCGGGAAAGTCCTGGTCCTTTGCCTCAAGCTGAAGTGTAGGAGCAGAATCGGCCTTTACGAGAGTGTCAGAAACATGGTCAGCGATCTATCTCTATTTGTATGCATGTGTGAAGGTCTGGGGGTCTTTTGCTCCTTCTTCTTCTTTTTCCCCTTCTTCTTTGTCGTCATCACGGGTTGGAATTTACCTGCTGCTTGGCCACCCTGCTCCTGGTCTGTATCGTCGACGTGACGGTGGCCATGATTTCACACACAAGAACCTTTACAATATCGAGAACAATACTGAAAAGGTGATATTGTGTTGAGGTTGGTAGGAGAGAGAGGAAGGAAGGAAGGAGAGATTGGGGGGGGGGGGCTAAGATAAAGGAAGGGCAGGGCAGGGGGGAAATAAAAAGAAGGTTAAGTTTTTTTCCAACCTTGGCCAGCTCACATGTGAAAGAACCAAAAAATAACACAGAAAGGACACGACACAAAACGAGAGACGACACGACACAACACGGCTCGACACACGGCCAAAGATATCTCAACAATTTTGGCTGGGCAGACCGCCCCCCGGCCCCCCAGACGATATCAACAAGAAGCATCCTTGCAGGGTGGGTTTCGCAATTCGGGACAGCTGGCTTCGAACCTCGACCGTTCTTTGCACCCGTGGGGCCCCGAGCGAGCGACCGAGCGAGCCCCTGAGACTGAGACCGAGACCAAGAGGAGAAAGCACCGCTGGCTTGGACATTGGGGAGGGGAAATGGGATCCATTCCTTGGCGGTCAGAAGGGGACGCCGTTGCCACCGCATCCAATCGCCTAGGACGACAAGTATTTGATATCGTGGGGGACTGACTGGGCCGGCCTCCGCCTTCCTTGAAGTGTGGTACAGTCATAGTGTTAGCTTCACGAAAGCGAGCCGGGAGACACCAGGCCTTTTTTTCTTGTTGACTCCAGAAGGGTTGACACTCTCCTCTTGGGGCTAGGTCAAGGGATCATCGAGTCAAGATTATGCCATCTTGTGAAAATTTCCTAGCCGTTATTTCTGATTGGTTAGCCTTGGGAATGGAAGCGCACGTTGGCTCGCTCAAGCAAGAGCTCTCTCTCTCTTTTCCTGTGCCAAATAACCCCAGCCTCTTTCCCCCCTCTTTCTCTCTTCTTCTTTTCGCCGCCGACCCCTCTCTACTTTTCTTCTTCTTTGTTGATCAGGGGCTACACAGACACAGACAGCATTGCACATCTGCAGGGACTCAGGGTCCTCTTCAGGGTCCTCCTGGGGGCGTCAGCAAACCGGGTCCCAAAGAGAAACGTTGTCCGGATCCACTTCAATCGTAGCTAATGTTGCTAGTCTTTTGCCCCTTGACAAGGCGACACGGACGACTCGAGACAACGACAGGGGTCAGACTTTTTTTCTTTCTTTTCTGGAGCGGGAAGATCGCTCGCTCCAGAAAAAGGGTCGAGCACGATCCGATACGCGGCCCTGTTTTGTTGTAGGCTAGTCAGGCCGTCCCGAGGTCGTCCAGTCTCCTGAAATGATGGATCCCGGTTCCGTGTTTAGCTTGTGAAGTGCCGAGAGGCTGTTGATCTCTCACTGGCCCCCACGAGTTGATGTTTTAGAGGGGACGGAGACAGGGAGAGGAGGAGGATCGATCGTGAGGTGGTCGTGGCGGCTGGAAGGCAATGTCGAGCAAAAAAGGGGTGTGTTCAGGTAGACGACCTGAGCCACGGTCACAGCCAGACCTCAGCATCATCTCTCATAAAAGAGGATGGGACCGTATTGGGTCCCTCATCATCATGAGGAATTCCTGGTTCGAAGTCTCCTATAGACAAGTCATCTTGTCTACTAGGGACAGAGTCGTAAACTTGCAGTGGATGGACTGTCGAGGTGTGGACGGCTCAACTATATAGCATCAATCTGGACGCCGAATGGGCCTGGGACCATGGTTATATAACTTGGACAGACGGGGCCTTTCTAGAGTCCGAAAATCCGATATAGATAATCATGTCATCCAAAAAGGACATTGCCATTCTCTCCAAGCAGGTTGTGGATACTGCGGGGAGTCACCGTTGAGGAGTAGGTAAGTACCTAGGTAACCCGTTGAATCCTCCCCAGCAATCTCCAGTATCGTTCAGGGCCAGGCTTGCTCATAATTTGCTTGGTAAATCGACAATCATCTCTATATGTATATATTCAAGATCTCAGCAGGGTTTCTTGCATATAATCTTGTCTCACTCATTGACCTGCATCTCTAATAGAGAGCGACCTTTGGGCTTGTGACCTGAGGCGAGACAAATAAGGTGATTGATGTGACCTGATATGATATCCACCACTTGCCTCCGTTTCCTCAACGACATTGGATATCCCGACTCATATAATATTGAACTTGATGATTTTAAGTAGTGCTCAGCCTAGGCGCTCAAGATCCATCATTCATGCCTTCCCCCCTCTCTCACGCCCCGAGAAGCCTACTCATTATAAATCTTCAACACGCAGAGACTATAATTACAGTCTCACAGCACAGAGTTGTATTTGAATTTCAATTGTACAACACTTCGATGCAGAGCACTCAAAGACATATATTGAAATTAAGGGTAGCCTTGTTTCATCGCAGAAGGCTTCTTTGTCCTGAGCATGAAGGCCCAATATCCTCACATGATGACCAAGCCTTTAGAGCCCCCTGGCATCATAAGGATAATCCCATTGTTCAAGTATGAGCCCATATAACTAATGAAATCGTCGCTAGACTCGAGACAACAGAGGCGACCACGAAATACTTCTTGTTCTTCGGAACCATCACTGGGCCGGGCCCAGGACAACACTTTTTCCAAGGATCGACACTTCAGGTAGGTCAAGATGCCTCGCGAGAAAAGACATGACAAAAAGAAGGCCGTACTCTCCGGAGCCATCAATGCCTTTGAGCCCATTGACGACCTGCTTGCAGACCTGAAGGGGGAAGGCCCAGCGTCTCCTGGTGTTGCCAACACAGGCCACAATAATCAAACTCGTAGTGGTGAGTCCTCGTCCGTCAACAACCGGAAGACTGCATCCAAAACCTCCAGAACTTCCGCCGCACCAATAGATCGCATCGCCAGTCACCAAAAAGGCAAACAGCCCGCGACTGGTCATCATCACCATCACCATCACCATCACCACCACCACACCCGACGAAGAGCAGAACACCTCCGAGCCCGCATGCAGCCCCTGCCACGGCTCCCCATCGACCTCCCTACAGAGGACTACGCCGCCATCATCCAGACGCCAGGTTTCCCGCACTACCTCGACTATCCTGCACGAACCCACCACCTCAGATATCCCTCGACGACCTCCTCTTCCTCCCTCTCCTCATGGGAGGACATGCACCTCCACCAGCGCGTCTCCCAGCCCCGCATCAACATCCGCTGGACGCGCCCCATCGAGGACGACGACCGCCGCGCCATGGCCCGCTTCTTCCGCTTCGCCGCGCCCGACGGCCAGCCCTTCCTAGGTTTCCGCCCCTACCGTGACATCCTCTTCCTCGACGCCTCCTACCTCGCCGCCCACGCCGCAGCCCGCACAGCCGCGCATAAGCGCCTGGGTGCATCGCCCGAACTGGTCCCCTTCATCCTGCCCAGGGACCAGACCAAGGTCACGCTGCTCGCCGTTGCGGCCGGCGCCTTCGCCTCCTCGGCGCCTGGTGCGGAGCTCGCGTCGCTCTGTGGCGTCCTGATCAGAGAGTTTCCGAAACTGCAGAGGCTGCTGTTGACGTCTATCGCCGTCGTGGACCGGCCCGTGAACGCGCGTTGGGATCTCGAGACGGATTTTGCGTACTGGGGCCGCTTTGACGCCGACGGGACTTTGCATGGCAGGGACACTGCGGCTGTATTTGGGCCTGAGGCGACATACGCAACCAAGTCTGCCGAGGGCGGGATGTCCTCGCTGCTCCAGCGTGTGGATGAGGCCTTTGCACGAGCGAGGAGAGACGTCGCGACGAGAAGAGAGGAGGGCGATAAGGTCAGGCACGGCACAGAGATGCCTGCTGCGGGTCGAGCGCGCGGCAAGAGTGAGAGAAGGTATACAGGAAGACATATTGGCGGGGTGAGTGAGTCTGAGTCTGCATCCTCTTCCCTGCCTGGCACAGGAGGCGCGGTCAGGACTGACACCAGGACGTCCAAGGCTGTTGGTGATAAGTCTATGGAGGACTTGAAGATCGAACCGTATGTTCTGCTGTACTTCCGCGACGCTTTTGATCGTGCTGTCGAGAACGGATGGGAGCCAGGTGAGCTTCTTTCACTGGGTAACATGACTGTGGAGATGCACTAGACTGGGCCAGCCTCAGCATACAGATAAGCCTCGTAAGTTTGAATAGGACAATACTCGCCCGCAATGCTGTTGATCAGCGCATGAGCGATAAAATGTGAGCTGGTCTCATTTATATTGGAACCTGCTGCAAACAATTTGCACACAAGAATCCACTGATCCTTGATACAGAATGTAAAATGTGAGTTATATCCCCTTTCCCCTCTCTCAGAACATTTCTTTCATGTGCTGATATACACCATCGTTGTCGCCAGCCATTCCCAAAGGACCTCCATTGGCAGAGAAGACGCCCATGTGACTGGTTAAGAAATCATCGGCCTCGGTAAATTGGCCGGTGTGGGCGGTGCTGTTGGCGAAGCCTTCAAATATTCTTGACATCTCCGTCTGCAGGCGCAGGCCGTTGTCTTGGTCTTCCGGTTGGGACACTGGATGACCTGGATTCTGCATCTGTCCACCTGCTGACCGCTGCGGGTTCCTCCCATTGTGAGGCGTTAGACTTCCCATCCTGCTTGAAGGTTGCTGCTGCTGCCCATAGTTTGGCGTCAACCCTGGACTCGATGTTGACTGAGGACCGGCACTGCTCACGGAGCTTCGATGAGATGTGCTTGACATGCCGATCTGGTTGTGACCACCGTATGCCATGCCGGCCATCATCGACGACCCATTCTCTCGCCTCTTCGGATCCTCGTCCTGCTGCAAGCCAAGCCGGGGCGCATAGGCCTTGAGGCTCTTTACCGTTCGCCACAGCCGCTGGCTGACCCAGCTCTTGGACGACAAGTCCTTGACGAGCTCAAGAGCCATGTGGAACTCCTGCCGACACTGGGAGCTGAAGGCGACAGGCGCATGTGTCGATGCGAGAAAGAGAACGGCAATCGAGGAGGTCAAAAAATGATGGTAAAAGACCTGGATACGATTATATACGATGCTATTATTGTTCAGCATGGTCAGGAACTGGATGGTCTCCTTGGCGAGGTCGACGACGCGCTGCGCGAAATCTCTGTTCTGTGAGATGCTGGAAGCGGTGTGCAATACCGGCGTGTAAAGCCAGATTCGAATCTGTCACGGACATGAGCACTTGAACAGTGGGGTCCTTGGGGAGGGGGGAGGGGTTGGAACAGAGAGGTTGTGTGGTCAGAATTTACCTGGTTCAGCCTCAAGCGAGTCCAGATTTGGAGGCGCTCAACGTTGTATGCTGCAGTACCGGGTACTGGTATGAGATTGCCTAGACTGCGTATCTTGATTTGTTCCGGCACGGTCTCGTACCATTCCAGGATCTCTTCATCCATTTTCTGGAAATCCTCCCGCTTCAGGTCTCGAATGAGGACGTCGTCAAAATAATCCACCAGCCGCCAGATTTTGGAGCTGAGTTTCGCGAAGGCGATCAGAGAAGTCAAGTAAGGGTAGTCCTCCTGCATGGCAAATCAGCTCTGTCACACAGCAATGCAGTCGACGAACAAAGAAGCGATAGAATAACAGGAACCGTCCCGGACTTACAGGCCACGGCAGATGCGGATCAATCTTGTCGTCATGCACGACAAAGGGAAATCCAGTGCCAAAACTCCACCGACGGTCAAGCACATACGCAGACCAAAACGTATTGATGGCGTTCCTGCGGTCCTGTGATCCTGCGATCTTTGCGATCCCGTCTCTTCGGTGCAGGCCCATCTCCAGACACAGCCGAGCAACCTGGCCCATCACCCTCCAGGCGAGCACCTCCTCGTTCTCCAAGAACCTGAAGCCCCCGACAAGGGCGAGGAAGGGTAGCTTCGCGACATCACTAGGATCACTCATGAGCAGCCTGTCCGCGATGGGCTGTATGCTGGACCATAGCCGGGTGGCCTTGACGCTATAGCCATTCTCCTCCACCACCAGGGCACAGCACATGATGATCTTGAGCTCCAGCGTCTTGATATCGTTGAAGCCTTCAAACTGACCCGCGCCTTGCTTCCTGGTTGACTCCATCCAATCTGCAATGGTGTGGGCATGGGCGATTACGTCGTTGATGCTTACGACTGGGTACATGATGCCGACCTCGTCTTCATGGAGCCTGCACAGCCGTATCATCTCATCCCTGTCGTAATCCCAAAGGGGATCCACGAACCTCCTCGTGACATCCTGTGACGTAGGTGGTAGAGGGGATTGCGCAGGGCTGTCGTCCAGAATTATGGCATTGTCCTCGCTGCCTTCGGCGCCACTATATCCCATATTTTGCAGTGTGGCCTTGGCGACGTTGACGTGGGACGACGCACTAGTCGGACCACGGAAGAGAAGCGGCGGCCGAAAGGACGGCAGGTCTGCCTTATGCATGGAGGAGGTGGAGGTGGAAGGAGAAGGGCCAACGTTGGAAGCGGCGGTGGGCAATGGCAAGACTCGGTCGTGGAGGGGGGCCAAGCGCTGCGTCTCCTGTTGCAGGTCGTTCACCTTGCGCTGAAGGGTATCCATCTGCTCTTGGAGGAGGTTCAAGGTGTCGTTCATATGTTTGAACTCGTCCGATTCCTTGAAGCTGTTGGAGCAGCAGTTTGGGGCGTAGAGGCACTGCAAGTTGAGGTTGCCACACCTCTGGCAGGGGGTCTCGCCATTGCACTTGATCTTCCGGCGCTTGCACTCGTTACTGTAAGAGGGGAAGAGAAGGTCAGTCATTCAGTCGGCCAGTCAGTGATGCCCAGAGTTCAAAGGAGGAGCAATCAATAGTACGACAAGGCCGGATGGGTTCTTGGCCCTCTGCTGGAGCGCTGTCGGCGTGCACTGGCCCTGATGAGACCGTTGTTGGCGGGGCAAGGAGGGGTCTTGGTAGCCACATACCAAGCTATTGAGATGTACTATAAGCATTGTCGAGATGATGACGGTGATGTCAGCCTCTAACTGCATACAATTCCTCGACCCCTCCTCTCCCAATTGTCGAGGAGGACGACGAGGGAGAGAAATGGACAAGTGAGGGAGAAAGGCTCTTACCCTGTTCCTCCTACTCCTCTGCTGCTTCTGTGAGCCTTCGTCGGGGGACGCATCAGGCTTGCGCTTCATGCCTGCACCGGCAGAGGCGCTAGCCCCTCCAGTGCCTCCGCCAGATGAATGAGCAGGGTGAGAATAGATATTGGTGGGAGCGAAGTGAGCAGTTGTTGGTGATGGTAGTGCGGAATTACCTCCGAGGGCGGAACCGGGCGACTGCTGGCTGCTGGGGTGACGTGGAGTCGAGTAGCTGTTGGATGAATTCGCGTGCGCGTGCGCGTGTGCATGGCCGTGGCCGTGACCATGACCGTGACTTTCTCCTACTCCTCCTCCTCCTCCTCCTGTGCCAGAGGTTGATGCTGACATTGGGCCAGCGCCTGGACCTGCACCCGGACCTGAATTTGAACCTCCTGCGCCCGAGGCTCCTGAGAGAGAGCCCGGGCCCGAGCCTGACCTCGCCGCAGCAAGAGTCCCTGGCAGGAAGGATCTCAAGTCGCTGACCTGCGTCTCGAGGTGCTCCATTGTCCCTGAGTCTGCGTCTGAGCCCGAGAGGTATGGCTGGGTAACGGTCTCATTGTCGTCGTCGTCGTCCTCGTGGCCCGAGTCTTGGGATCTTTTTCTCCCTTGGGGAACGAAGGAAACTCGGCTGAGAGATTGGGAATGCTGGGAGCCTGGGCCAACCGCCCCCCCCCCTGCAGGCTGGACAGGGCTGGCTGGCTGGCCGATTATTTCGGAGGGGCGGCTGGCGGCTGGCTTTTGCCTGGACGGGCAGGCTTTCGAGATTGAGGAGACCCGCGTGTGGTAACTGGACGGAGGAAACGTACGGAGGAGACCCGAAGGCGCGCCAAGGTTGCAAAGCGGGAATGTGTGGCGTCGGAGGGAGCGAGCTGGTGGTACAAGGAATTCTCGCTTGGCCTGGAGCCCCGCTGGAAAGGGAATATTGTGGGGGCCCATGCGCCTCTAAAGTTTGGGGGCGTAGGCCCTATCATAGGTGGACTTGACCCGCTGAAACCCTCACAGTTCACGCTATGATACACCCATCCCTTTGCAATACAGCACATGCTATGTAGTACCATGGCGGCCCTCCCCCCACATTCAGGTGTTAGGTGTCTCGGATGTCAACCTCCAGCCGCGATCCCGCCGACGCAGAGAGCCTCTTCAGACGAAGTCCTGCATGATCCATTGGTCAGTCCGTTATTCTGTTTGTTACCCAAGACTCGATACGAATCTTGAAGGGAGTTAATCAATCCAGACAACATCTCGGGAAGCTTTCCCCCGGTCCTTTGCCCCCATGTATGAATTTATATTCTTTATTTCTCTACAAGAAGTATATTGTTTTAGCCAGGTTCACAATGAGGCTCATGATATCGACCAAAGATCGGGGCAGATACAAACAACAGTATTTTAACTCGTAATGAATATCAATGTGGTCTGGCTCCTCCACCAATACTCAGGGCAGGGCTGCGCATTCTAATCCCTTGATAAATCCCTCCATTTCCGGACTGCACCAAGGATGCGCGCACCAGGCCACTGTCGCATGAAAACCCGGACACTACCCACATTGTGGAACATATCGGGTTCTCAATCATCGTTCCCTAAATTACTGCATATCAACAAGATCCACCTGGGCAGGTGGCATTATCGAGAGGGAGGAGGGGGGCCCGTGTGGCCTCAAGTCTGAGTCTATCTTGATTCTACTCCTCGTACAGCGTACCACCGAGACAATGAAGAAAAGACTTCTCTGATCTTAACATCGAGAATCGTTGGTCACACCTTGATCCCACATTCTCAGGTGAGACTTCAATACCAGTCGAGATCCTTCAGGTGTTACTCAAGCTGCCAACTTTTTATTTTATTTTATACCTCTGCCTCGTCCTACTATCAAACCTGGCAAACATACAAATGTCGATGAACAACGAGATGCAGACATCATCGCCAGGCGCCTTTTCGGGGGTGATTAGCCTCCCGGTTTCCTGGTTTCGACATCATGCCCTGGACTTTGATACAAGACTGATACAAAGAAGATCAGTTTTCCGTCGAGGACCAGTAGTATTGTTCCTTGCCATCATCTCAATTCTCAATTCTCGGAGTGGTGTTCAACTGCCTGTATGTCCAGGTGATACACGGCAAACGTCGGCTGTGTCAAGGCTGAGAACGGCCGAGAAAGGAGGGAAGCGGTAACTTATGGTAATGAAAATATCAAACGTCAACTATTGCTCATAGTAGCTGTCATTCACCGGGAAATGAATGATGATGAGTCAGTCGATCCAGAAGCTGTTATACCACCCAACGACAATGAAGAGCATGGTGAATTACTCGGAGAAGTGCACCACATGTTGTCAACCCAAAGCTAGGTTTGTCACTCATAGAAGGGGACTCGTACGAGAGATCATCGGACTATGGTACATATTGCCTACAAGTGATGAGATGGATGGGTTTGGAGTCAATCAAGCATCGATACACAACCACACTCTGTTTTCCCCTAATGCGACTTAGAGGGTGAATGTCTTAAACCAGAGTGTATTTGCTCTCATTCTCATCGTAAAAATCTATCAGGAATAGTCTTGGACTATACAAGATGCCATCGTTGCCTCGCGGAACGGCGAACTTGCCACCGAACCCCCTGTTTTCGATAGATGTACAGACAGTATCCCGGGCGTCTCGTAGACAGGTCCCCTTTATGGGATGCGCGTCGTCGAAGTACGCACCAGAGATGTGTCACCAGAGCTCCACCGCATATCACAAGCAATCTTGTCTGACTATATCCTCGGCAGAGCACAAAGACAGTGAGTGACAGGATGCCGTCGATCCTCCCGTGGACGAACAATACCAACACCTCCTTTTCGTAAACTCAAGACCCGAGTCAACTCCACATTCTCCTATTCTCGGCGCGGCCCTGATCCCATTGCAGCAAGCTCCACTGTGTGTCCAAGCGGGTGGGAAACTGTCTAGATCTTCTCGCCCTCGAGGATGGACTTCGCCTCCTCACTCTTCCACCAGCTCACACCCTCCTCTCCAGGGAAGGTGAATTTATCCATGCTGTCCGGCTTCATCTCGACACTGTAGCCTGGCTCGACCGGCGTCTGGTAATAGCCATCCTTGATGACACTCGGGTGCAAGAAGTGCTCGTGCAGGTGGTCGACGTATTCTAGGACTGACAGCTTGCCACTGACCACGACGTAGTCGATAGTGCTCAGGTGCTGCGTGTACTCGGGCAGGCCGACGCCTCCCGAGTGCGGCACGATAGGCACGCCATACTTCTTGGCCATAAGCAGCACGGCAAGCACCTCGTTGACACCGCCCATGCGGCACGCATCGATCTGGCAGACATCGATGGCGCCGCTCATGAGGAGCTGCTTGAAGACGACGCGGTTCTGGCACATCTCGCCGGTGGCGACACCAATGCCGTACGGCTTAAGGGCATCGCGGACGGCCTTGTGGCCCAGTATGTCGTCGGGTGACGTGGGTTCCTCGATGAACCACGGCTTGAACTCCTTCAGCTGCTCCATGTAGGAGATGGCCTCGGGGACGGACCACACCTGGTTGGCGTCGACCATCAGGACATTGCCCTTGTCGTAGCCGATGATCTCGCGGGCGATGGTCAGCCGGTGCCGGTCCTGCTCCACGCTGCCGCCGACCTTGAGCTTGAAGTGCTTGTAGCCGTTGGCTAGCGTCTCGCGGAGGAGAGCCTTCATCTTGTCCTCGCCATAGCCCAGCCACCCGGCTGAGGTGGTGTACGCGGGGACAGCCCTCGAGTTCTCTGCGTCCTTGATCCGCGCGGCCTTGCCGCCCTCATTCTCCTTCAGCAACGCAATGGCCTCCTCTGGCGTGATCGCATCGGTGATGTACCTAAAGTCGATGCACGCCACAAACTCCTCGGGTGACATCTCTGCCACGATCCGCCAGACAGGCTTGCCCAGGACCTTGGCCCAGAGATCCCACACAGCGTTGACCACAGCACCCAGAGCGAGGTGGATGACGCCCTTCTCAGGACCAATCCAGCGCAACTGGCTGTCGTTGACGAGATGCCGCCACGTCTTGCCCCAGTTGGTGCCGACAAGGTCGGACAGCTTCTTGCCCTTGATGCGGTCCGCAACATGGTTGATGGCGGCGCAGACAATGTCGTTGCCACGACCGATGGTGAAGGTCATTCCATGGCCTGTGAAGTTGGAATCAGAAGTCGACAGGATGCAGTAGGCTGAGGAGTAGTCGCCGGCAGCGTTCATGGCATCACTGCCGGTCTTGTCAAGAGAGGTCGGGAAACGGACATCTCTGGTGGTCCAGCCCGTGATGGTGATGTCTGTAGATGCCATGTTGCCAGCCAGCCAGATGTGTTCTCAAGGCTTTTGCAGAGGAGGGAGGAGAGAAGGTTGATGTGTGGAGGATAGAGGGGCGGAGAGGAAGACGAAGAGAAGAAGGGCGGGAGAGAGAAAGAGAGAGAGATGATAACGGTATTTACAAGGCTGAGGCAATTAATATCTACTCGAGACCGAGGATAAAGTGCTCTTATACGAAGGGAAAATTGTCACGCTACCGGCCTTCTATCACCCGTTTCACCTAACTCGATAGGCTGATATTTTTGCCGCCATGCTGCTGCGAACGCCAGACCTGGACTTGACTTACCATCCGAAGAAGGCATCGTCGCCAAGGGTGACAGACTGGGGAGTCGCAGCTGCGGAGGAGGGGTAATGGTGGGGGTTCCCTGCCTAGAAATACCTCGCTCTGATTGGTGGAAAATATCTTGGCGGACAAATGTATCCACGATCCACCCTCGCGCCTTCTGTCAACTCGGGTCGTACTTGGATCGAATTCATGATCATGAGATGTGGTGAAGATTTTCCATTGTTTCTTCTAGAATACGATCTTCCCCATCATACCATCCATCCATCCATACCGCTGGGTCAACGGCAGTTGGCCTGATCCCTGCTGCTCGTATTGTGTAGAGCCAGCTGGTTACGGTCACGGCCGGCTGGCATCAACGTGCTTGATTCAATTGCTTCCCATGAGCTGCGATCATAAAGGAATTATATGCTCAGATGATTCGTCTGGTAAGTATTCGTACAATGCTTGCGTGACAAGAGTACAGGAGGTAGTATGAATACGCTCCGAAAACAAAACCATGAGCCCTCAACGCCAAACGCTGACAATGCAAAGGTATCATAAAACATTCCCTCTGTCCCAAGATGTTATCCAGACAGTCCACCAACGCCACGGGAGATATGCCAATTCCTCCTCCTTCATCCTAGTTCATATCTTGATACTCTCCAGCTTGCGGATCACTCTCTCTCCGAACTCGAGCTGGAGCCGGGCATCATAGTTCGTCTGACGATCATCAATGCCATCGAACCCATCGAAGCCAAAATCACCAGACAGACAGCTCGTCACTGCCGCCATATAAACATCGCCGACGTCCGCGGCCAGATTCATCAGCCCTTCCTGGCTGAGCAACCGCGTCTGCGCATCCCTCACGTCTTCCACCCGGATGCCCTGCGCAGCGTTGATGCCCAAGATGACGTCGACAGGTTTCCACATGCCTATTTCATACAGCACTACGCCGAGGCTGTATATGTCATGGATTTTGGTGAAGCCTTGTGGCCCATCGCGCGGTACATTGAACTGCGTGGCAGGATGACGATACAAGTCGTGGTGTGTGGCCGGCCTCTCCGATGCCTCCTCGTTCGAGTTCGCAGGGCGCGCGTAGTCAAACCCAGCAAGATATGGCCCTGCCGAGGTGCTAAAGGGGAACATGATGTTCTCGCTCCGTAGTCCCTTGTGAGTCCAGCTCGTCGCGTGAAGGTACCAGATCGAAGTAGCCACCGCCCGAGCCATTTGTAGCCTGGATGTCAGGGACGGCTTTTGTCGCCGCGAGCTGATCATATCAGACAGACGGGGTGGGAGGTACGCGCCCTCTCCCCGAAAGGCGAAGCCGAATCGACGGTGGTCTGGTTCGTACAAGTAACCCAAACAGTCTGGAACCCGGAATCCGTCGGGCTTCTGCTCGTCCCTAAGGACTGCCGCAAGTTTAGCTATACGATCTTCAAGATAGGAAGGCGGCTTCCCTTGATAATTGACCGGCTGGTCTGTCACGGTATGAGTCAGCTTAACCATCTCCTTGACGAATATGAGGCATCTAGCCTAGGACCAAGATCCTCCAGACAACGCCCCGCAGCCTCAAGCAGAAAACCATTCCCCCCAGGTTACTCCAAGACAAAAATCGAGACCTCGGAGGGACAGGACTTACAGTATCTCCATTCTACCCATACGGGAATATCTTCATAGATACCCCATGCTCCAGAAGGCGAGCTTTCGAGGCTATCTTCACCCATGATCAGCAATTTTGTGCTATCAAGACGTATCGGGCGTGGAGGCCTGTGCGTGTCTCCCAGGTGAGACTTGATGAGGGTCTCGTCAGAAGCATCGTCCGCTCCCTCCATGGCGATATTGAAAGCTTTGAATCGCGTGAGTCGTAATAATCGTTTTTCATGGGCCGGCATGATCTTGTATTTTGTCGTTGCATTCAATGAAGCCATCAGGTCGACCAGTAGCTCAAACTTGTCACTTGCCTGCAGGATCGATGTGAACGAATCCTGCTGCATCTGCAGATGAACATCCTGTTGACGCCTGTCAAAAAAGTACACCATGTTCTCATTCAGAGCGCTCAGTTTCGCCAACAGCAGCTCGAACTCGACCTTGTCAAAGGAGGCCCATCTTAACCGCCGAGGGAAGGCTCGCGTCTTCTTGACAAAAGACATTGCTTTGCGCTGGAGCGTAAGGTTGGACCGTATAGAGGCAGCCTCAGGCCCCTCGTCCGCGCTTCCATAGTCGCTGTCGATACTCGACCGGTCTAGCTCGACCTCGTAGGACCCGCTCAACTTGACAAGCTCGAGCAGCACGAGCCTGACGTCCTGGAGCGAACCGTTGACCTTTTGCTTGTTGAGCCGAAGCCCAGAGCTCATTGTCCTCTCATCCTCGGAGAGATTGGCCAGGACTGCCCAGTCTACGAGCTTGTCTCGTTCTATTCGGAGTCGGACCTGGAGATATCGACTGTTCTGCGGCATGTCAGAGGCCTCTAACAGCAGTTGGTAGACTGCAGTCCCTCATCAGTAATTATACCTGCAAAATCTTGACACCATGCGGCGCAATAAGGCACTCTTTTGAATGGATCGTATATATGTCATCTTCAGTAAACTTACCTTTGACGCATATTGCGAAGAGCTCGAAGCTCAATGATGTGGCGTCCATTTCCAATCATAGTCCTATCGTGTCGAAAAATGCATCCCAGACGGCATCAATTTTCGAGAAGCATATACTGTAGTGGGCGTCCGGATTTGTGGCAGAATCCCTCAGAAAAGGCCAGCAGGAAAAAATCAGATGAGATGAAAAGGTTATAAGTCACATAGATCCATTCATTTCACCTTTGTTACGTGAGAACAGGTTCGAAAGAACATGCGGGTCATCTTCAGTCAGCCCGTCCTCAGCCCTACCCACATGCAATGTACTACAGTAATCCTGTTTCAAGTTCGTTGAGTTCCCTGGCCGCGGCCCGTTGTCTGCCTTGATACACGGTCGGACATGCTGCGACCGCACAAGCCATGTGGGCAGGTCGCTTGTCTCTAGACCGAGAGTTCGCCAAATCTGCAGAGCCAGTCCTTGCTCGGATCTACAGTACATTTGATGACCTGTCCTGGGGGACGTCAGCAGTAATTATAGGCATCGCATTGGGGCTCGCTTATTAGACAGATCGTGGCCGTGGTCGATGCTGAGAATCGTGCTACCAACAAGCTCCTCAGAAACTCCTAGTATCTTCACATCAACCAAACCATTTTGTATATCAAGCACCGTTTCAACTTTCGGATCTGCCTTCATTCAAGTGTGGGCTGAAGCATCGTAACTTCAGTGAAAGTACCAACCCTAACCCGCAACAACTTTTGTAAGAGGGGGGGTGTGTGTGTGTGAGAGAGAGTGAGAGAAAGAGGAGTCCATGAACGATATTGAGCGGAAGAAGATAGAAAAAGGAGCGATTGATGGAAATGGAATCGATGCCGTGGAAGGCAGAATTGTTCCTAATTGAGCTTGACTTAAAAACCTGCCACATTCCCACATATCTGCAGCATCCTCCCTTGATCTCGGCCTTCTTGGCTGGTCGTCAGCCCATAGACCTCCATACTGCTCTTGCATAGCCCTCCAACTCTTGAACACTGAGAACAATGTCACTCTCTCCAGGGCCTGGATTCCGTAAGAAAAGAAGTCTAAAGGGCAACACCAGCGCGCCACTAACGATGCTGCATGTTGGTGGGACTGTCGGATTCTTGGTGATGGTGATAAGCTGCTGCAGTACTGGTGCTAGTATTTTTGTGGACCAGGTATTTGTCGCCTCAGGTCGCTGGACCGGTGTATCCTCTTCCCATCTCTCAATAATGATTTCTGATCGTCTTCGGTCCCATTTGATCAGAAGCACAAGTTTCACATCGTGGTCCGATGCAGCGAACCACCATCTCATGTCTTGGCGTAAGTATTGCTGGGACTCGGAGTACCCGGCCTCGATAACGAGGGTTGGCCAAGCATTTGATCCATCGCGCTCTGGAGATGGGCCTCCTAAAGAGTCGCCCTCTCCGCTTCCATCATCAGCTCCAGTGTTTGGGTTTGTGTAACATGTAGTGGCCGCTATATCACTCCACCTGCTGTCCAGGCCTATGCCGAAAATCTTAAGAAAGATTTCTCGGTATATATGGCGATGCATAGCTTCGTGTAGTCTGGATGGGATTGTGACAAAGAGTGTCCGCGATTTAGCATTATATCGGCGCAAGCGGAGTTTGGGTCGTCGAGTTTCACGATTAATAAGGTCGAAATCGATGGGATCAACATCTACAGACAGTCAGTATGAGATAGATCAGATCAGGAAAAAAATAAAGAAGAAAGAGGAAAATATACCTGTGATTATAATCAAGTCTTTGGGACCAATGCGGGCCATCTCCTGGTTGAACCGCTCAACAGTCGTGAATTGCATCTTCAGTATGTCATCATCATCTGCCATCACAGAAGTCGGGGGGGTAGATATGGACATGGACATGGACAGAGGCGATACGGCCCATCGTGGATATGGAGGAGTTGAGACTTGAGAACTTGAAATTGCGTTATGGTCGAGGTGTTGGTTGGTTGCAGAAGGAAGAAAAGAAAGGAGATCCAGGAAGGAAATGGATCTTTGTTTGTCCAGGTTTGATTGTCGATTCGCGCGTATTTGTTGGGGTGTGCTAAGTAGCCACCAGAGCGACTTGAGCCAAAACTGGCCGAAAGCTACCCTTGAGAGCCCCCATGGCGCGCGCCCAATGACGCATCCACGTGGTTCATTCCCTACGTCGACCTCATCCTCTGCGCGATGATGGTGGCAGGTCCCGGCACGCGGGTGCTGGGCGTCTCTCTGTCTGCTTTGATACAGTTCCTGGGTATCTTCAAACGTGTGCGCGAGGACAAGGAGGCCGCCGTGGATCTGGCGCTCGTGTGCTGTGCTATTGTAGCCGTGCTGAACTGCCTGTTCACGGAGTCATGATGTGGGAGGTGTGTTTTGCGTTGTGGAATGGAATGCATTGCGCATGTGGTGTGCGTCTTGATGTCGTCAATCTCAGCCACAGACGTGGTGGGACGGGAGCGTATTGGGGGGGCATGGGCCTCAGGAGGACAAGAGCAACAGCAGATGCAACTTTGGGATCTGCACATCTTTCAAAACACCCTTTGCTGAAGATCGTATTCGCTGGTAGAGGCCGAACGAAGCAGTCACGTCCTGGCCAGACTTGAGTATAACAGCCAGTGTATATATCGACAGGGCACGGCTGTCATTCTACATATCACTCCGCTTTGCTAAGATGTATCATTCCTAGTATATGCCAACCGTATCTCCGTATCTATCGTGCCAGGACACGATATAGAAACTGCGTCCGCGAGCCACCAGCCCGTCCTCGAATCGGGACAGTGCAGAGGATCCCTTAGAGGCTGGATGAAGCCCTGTCTCATCCGCAGACTTCACCGCATCATCATCCATTGGCCTACTTCCTTCGTTTCCTTAAGAAGAAGCTGGGAGACAGAGCTGCTAGCTACCCTGTGAGTGCTCCCTGGGAACATGATGGTCGGTTTGATCGGAAACCCATCCCCCAGATTCTGCTGCTCTCAAAGCAGATGAGCATGACAGATCAGCGACTGAAGGAGCGATTCGTCTGAAGTCCCTCAAGATCAACTTTTCCGATCCTTGGCCAGTGACCGCTGATATTCTCTTCGTCAACGGCAATATTGCAAAGGCTTGACCGGGGGCCGGGGGGCGGGCGAGTGTGCTCATCGCTCCTGCTCCGCCCTCATCGTTAGCTTGCTGCCTCGATGAGCGGCCCGCTTGTAGTTCGAGTAATTGTAGAAGTTTGGGGGGGGGGGGGGCAAAGCCAGCCGCACGATGTCCCGGCAGGCCGATACATGTGTCGAATGCCTTGTTGACGCCATACCATAATATAGTCCGAGTACCATCGCGCTTGTGGTTCAGATGGTCAGGCGTGTAGCAACCTTCGCCTACGACACATGCCCAGCCTTCGCAACTTTCAGAATTGCCTCCTCCATCCCGCCAACATGCTGGAATCTCACGCCTGCCCGTTCAAGAGCCTCGCGGCCCGTGTTCTCCTGTACAAACTCCTTGGGCTCCATGACACCCACATAGACCACGTCAATGGCACCAGCAAGCCGCAGGATCCTCTCGGCGCAGGGGAGATTGCCGCTCAGCCGTTTCGAGCAGGGCTCCATCGTCGTGTAGAGAGCCACATTCCTTGGGAGGACGTCTTTCAGCTGTTCCTCGAGGACGCCGTGCTTTTGCGAGAGTTTCATGAGGCAGCATTGCTCTGCGTGCGTGTTCCCCTCGAGCTCGAGGGTGTAGCCATCCGCCAGTATCGTGTTGGTGGACTGATCTACCAACACTGCGCCGACACAGAAATTTGTGGGCTTCGGAGGGGATTTTCTGGCTAGAGTGAGGGCATATTGCATGTAAGCATGATGATCATTGGCCTTGATGTCTGTCATATTGTCGTTTCAAAAAAAAAAAAAAAATTCTGTAGTTGAGGTGTTCAAGATCTAGAAGGTCTTAGTAAGGTAGGGACTTAGATCGAAATGAAGTGACGTTGTTAGAGAGCTGCTGCCGCTGCATCCACAGTGGAAGCTGCCGCTAAGGGCCAGCACGTTGAGGGGCATTACTGAAGTACAATAGCTAAATTTACGGCCTGGAAAACACTCCCTGCTCAGTGGCGACCCCGCCTCCGCAGCAGCTGTACCTTGAGCTCGACGCGTCTAGGCCTGGCTAATATCGCGTCTCCAACTTTGACTTCAACACAGCGCCGTCGCCAACGTTACCCTTCAACCTTTTTTCTTTCTTTCTTTCTTTCTTTTTTGCTCCCCGAAGAATTAAAGAACCACATGATACATTATGTCTGACATCGAGGAAAATCTGGATCCAGAACCGCCAGTCATCGATCCCTATGAGGTTCTTGGACTGGAGCGCAATGCTTCGCCCGACCAGGTCAAGTCGGCCTACCGCAAAGCGGCGCTGAAGCACCATCCAGGTACGTCCTCACGCAGTGACATTGTATTTCTCGTTGTGAACTAGAAACTCCCTAACTTTTGACGATGCAGACAAGGTCTCCGAATCACAAAAGGCAGAGGCACACACCACCTTCCAGCGCATCGCCCTCGCCAATGCGATCCTGTCAGACCCCCTGCGGCGCAAACGCTACGACACGACCGGCTCCACCTCTGAAGCCATCCTCGACGCCGACGGCTTCAACTGGACCGAGTACTACCGCGAGGCATACGCAGACTCCATCAATGCTGACGCCATCAACAAATTCGCCCAAAAGTACAAGGGCAGCGACGAGGAGAAGGACGACGTTCTGGTAGCGTACGAGAAGTTCAAGGGGAACATGGACATGCTGTACGAGACCGTCATGCTCAGCAACGTGCTGGCGGACGACGAGCGGTTCCGCGAGATCATTGACAACGCCATCGAGGCAGGCGATGTCAAGGCATTCAAGGCTTACGCCAAGGAGAGCACGGCGTCGAAGGAGGCACGGAAGCGTGCAGCCAGAGACGAAGGACTTGAGGCAGAGGAGTATGCGAAGGAGCTAGGCGTACATGACAAACTCTTTGGGGGCAAGAAGGGTGCCGGTGGCAAGGGCAAGGGCAAGGGCAAGGCGAGGGCAAAGGATAATTCCGAGGATGCGCTCGCGGCGCTCATCAGGGGCAGACAGAAAGAACGTGGCGATGCGTTCCTGGATTCGCTGGCGGAGAAGTATGGTGCGACTAAGAGCTCGGCAAAGAAGTGCAAAAAGAAGCACGTTGAGGAGGAGGAGGAGCCGGATGAGGAAGCATTTCAAGCCGCTGCTGCCAGACTCGGCAAGAAAAAGAAGGCCGGCGAGGACCCGGCGCCCAAGGCGACTAAGAAGACACGGCGTTGAGGTTCTTGTGTGGTCTGCTTCCTGTTTGCAATTTACAGCTTGGCGTTGGGGTCTCGGCATGGAAAAGGCAAAGGGTCCATGGCTTGGGTAATGTTCAGAGTCAATACCTTGGCGACATGGAAATCATTGACATCGCAAACGTTCTGGGTTCTTAAGGATCTGATCATAACGAAACGACTGGGGCATTCTCAATGCCGAATCTCCCACGCTTCGAGCAGGTATTACCTTGCCTGGACCTTTCACGCTATCATTTGGTCTGTAGTATACTACACAATGTCGTGCATCATCGGAGCCCAATGCAAAAAAGCATTAGGGGGTCTCGGAAACATCTATCGAAGTGCCTGACCCTCTCGAGGCTCAGAAGTCAATGCCGCTCAAATAATCACAGCAAACAAAGAGTATGATAACTACCTGGAGGCGGTCTACCGTTCGGCTCAGTCCATATTGACAATTACAAGCCTTCTGAATCCATTATAAGGTCGTCTGTCTATAGCCAAGACGAGTCACTCGCATAACACAGGCCCCAGTGATTGGTTTCACACTCCACCAGACTGATATATCCGACGATACGCTGCTCAGTCAACTGAAAAAGCTCGGCATATAGGTTACGAGCCGCTGAAGAAGTCAAGAGGGAAAGAGTTTAGAACGGGCTGTTTAGCCACGCACCTTATTTCTGCAATAATTACACAAAAACAACCGTCATCTTTTGTACATGCAGCTAATCAGCCACAGCCACGCTGAGGACTGCAGCGTCCAGGACTTCGCCCTGGAAAGTGCAGAAAAGATGACGGTTCCTGCAACTCTCATTTGCTCGTAACAGACGCCGCACACGTGTCTCCACATTGCAACCTTGACTCCTCCGCAGCTGTTCGTGAGCTGACCTCGCACTTGGGAAGCACTGCCATGCCTGCTTGATAGGTTTCTCTACGTATATATACACCTTCATGACTGCCTCTACGTCTATCTTGACGTATGGGCTTGAACCTCTACTACCCAACTGCCAACCATTAAGAGTGGCTTTGCAGTCGCATCGCATACAACATCGTCTGAGGTGTCTATGCATACAGCTTGGAGAAAATGTCAAGTAATAGAATCGCGCCGGAGGACAGGACAGGTGTATCGTCCAGCGACTCGTTCACCGTTGCTCCCAGTGAGCATTTCGATCAGGATCTGCAAGCCAGCCCTCAGGACATCTACGACAGCGAGCTTAGGGAGAGAACAACGACCAAACTTGAAGCGCCAATATGTGAACGGAGTATCCAGGATGAGGGCAGATCGCTGAGGCCGCGGGTTGAGACAGTCGTGAGCCTGCCATTTATATCAAAGAAGAGGCCAAAGGAGTATATTCCGCCGGCGAGTGAAGGCTACCCGCTCAAGCGTGTTGCTCAAGTCCCCATCCAGCCGCCAACACCACGCCGGAGCGGCCCCATTACGGAACCAGCATCGAACGAGCAGATCGAGGAGCTGTCCGAAACAGAATCATATGATCTGATTCTTGATTATCCGCATGCCCTTGCTGGTCTCAGTAAAGCTCAGTTCGAACTCCTAAACAACGTTCCTTGGACCGTCCAAAGTCCACGTGCTGCAAGAGAGCGTGAGCGATCCAGAAAGAGATTGGCCAACCCTTCACCTCCTGCTCAGAGGCGGAACGAAGTGCCTTTAAACGATGGCTCACATCAGGTCATCTCTCCGGCACCTCGAAGTATTTCTTCAGGGCCAGAGAACGGTATAGATGAAGACCTCTCTGTTGGCAGCTCCAGTGCACCATACCTTGAGACATTCTCGGAGCCGGCTTCCAAACTGCCCACAGATCCTAGCACATGGTCGGACGCTTCCACCTCAGATCAACTTGACAACTGTGGTGCTACCTTGGACCCCTTGATCGGCGATCACAGGGCCTTGGGTATAGTGGACGATGACATACAGTCAATTGCAAGCATCGCGGACTCAATTGGCTCAACGGATTCGAACGGAGGAGGAGCCCTCGGACAGGCTGGCATCAATTACCTTGTGGCAAAGTTCACTCAGAGTGACTCGGAGCTCCTGGAGTTATATGCGGAGGCTGGCCAGAGGTTATCTCAGGCTCGGTTCGTCGATAATAATCGCCGTTTGCTGAAGACATTCTATCTGGAGATTTCTCGCGAGGAGCAGACCGCTTCACAAAAAGAGGCTGTAGCCTTTCTTAAGTCTAGGAGAAGACGGGCTGCTATCTCTATGGACATCTTCAAGACAATTATCCCTGACAATGAGGTCGCTCCTTCGATTGAAGAGTGTGAGAAAGAATTCTCAATGCTGAATGAATACTTGAGGACTCTGGATGCCGCAGGCAAGACAACCACCTCTGGTCGTAGTGTTTGCAACTGCTAATATATTGGAGATGATGTAGATGTACAGGAAAATATTGGGGCTGACCAGAACAGTTCAGGAACTGACGACTCTGACGAGTCTGATGTTGAGTATGATGAGACTAATTCATCATCGAGCCTTACCAGCCTTCAAGCTACAGGGGAGTACTTTGTTAAGAGCCGAGCCTTCGCACTATATAAGGAACGACTCGATCGGTTTCTTCACCCCGGCCGTACACAGAAACGTGAGGTGGCTGACTTAGCCGCGCCTCGCCACCAAGAACAGGACGACGGAAGCATCGGCGTGTCAAAGACAATGGAATCTGAACATGTTATCGGTTCAGACAGGAAGCAGTGGTTGGACGATAACCAAGCACAAGGGGAAGCAATTCATCTCGCGGAACGCCATGTCAAACATAGTCCACACGACATTCCACAAGACCCAAGCAAAGAGCCTGCTTTACAAGAACCGTCTTCTGCTACTGCCAGAAGTGATGGTATTTATACGCCCTGGACAAGAGATTCATTCTCGACTTGGCTTGCGAAATGGTTGACGGACAAAATGTGGCCACCCCGAAAAGGCTCTCAAAGAATTTGGTACCTATGCGTAAGTAATTGTCAGCATGAGTGATCGTGGATACGGACAATAAAATTCTTACACGACCTGATCATAATGTCTAGGGATGTGGTCAGCATACCTATATTGATGTCAGAGAATTGCAACCCGGAGGCGTGGAGAGTGAATGGCAAAACATTAGCAGAAGCGCTGCCGCAATCAGGAGACAACCTCATTCATCGCAAAACACTGCATCTTCTGGCGGTGGGCAAATCTTGATACCACCTGCGGCTCACCTATCCCCCAGTTCCTCCACTTTTACATCAAATCCGAACGCAGAGCCTTCAATGACCACATCACGCTCAACCTTCAGTACAGGATTGACAACCTCAACCTCCTCTGTCTCCTCCAGAGATCCACCATCAGAGCCACTCTATCTGCTTGTATGTATCAACGGAAGGGCATACAAAACCTTGGCGAAACTTCGTCATCTGGATGTCTACAATTGCTGGAACGATGAGCTGCTCATGAGAGGGATTCTCGAGCAATATGAGCAAGCGAGCAAGGAACGCAATTTGACGATAGCTATGCTTATCCCAATGCTGCCAGCCAGTCTCGTTAAATGCCTGCGAGCTGTGTGGGAGAACATAACGATTTGCATTCGGAAGCCGCCTTTCACCCTAAACTGGTCATTGGCGTCGTCGATATCGGAATGGTGGAGTACATGGGTGCCTCATATCAGTATATGGGCGCCGCTATTTATCATAGACACGGCTGACTTTGTTGAAGTAAGTTTTGCGTCCAAAAGCTTCCCTGCCCCTGGTACGCCAGCATTTGCGCGTACTAACGTTTGCAGTTTGAACTTGTCCCTCATCCTGAGGGCAAAGATGCTTTCCCGGACTACTTCACATCCGGCTGCTGGCCTCCACCAGACAACAGGCAGTACCGCTACAACCCAGTCCCCATGAAGTGTACAAAGACGATCAACCTGTGGCATATGCGCCAGCCAGGTCCACACACTGAGTTCTACTGGCACAATACCGTGCCGAAGAAACTGGACGGTCCACTCCACCGGCCACCGGGAACATTGGAGAATATCGTGGGCTACGGGGTGCGCATCCACGAGAGGCTGAACGATGTATTGATTCTCTGGTGGTCTTTTGTTTTCATTCTACTCACTGGCCTTTTCATATTGGTGTACTCCAAGTGCACAGGCGATAACTCCTCAGCGTTCGGATTAGGCGCGTACCTGGTAGCGGCATTCACAGTTTACGTAAAGCTGCAGTACGCTTGGTGGAAGAGGATATGAGATAAACTCGTGATATGAAAGCTGGAATGTGAGCAAGGAAAGAGAAAGAAGCTTCCACTACCTGGACCTGCCTCAAGTCTGTGCCCTCTAAATCCGAAGATGTGTAGTGAAAAGGGTTAGGGTTAGGGTGAACGTGATTCTCGTCGCTCCTCCTGCTCCGTCCTCGGCACCGTTGCCAAGTAACTTCTTAGCCAGAGCTACAAACTGAAATTGAACCGGAAAAGAAGCAAAAAGACACACTCATTCTCCCTCATACCTACCTGACATCCTCTCACAGGCAGTAAATAAGATGGCACCCGATCTCTCATCCCAGAACATCTGCTTCATCGGTATGTAAAAAAAGGTTCCCCAGCTAGATTAAGCAACAACCCATCTCCCGCTGTTCCCCTCTCTTTTTCAGTTCCTCTTCATATATGTATATATACATAGGCTAACACCTTACTAGGAGGAGGCAACATGGCGGCAGCCATCATCTCAGGCCTGGTCGCCACAACCTTCTCGTCCGCCAAGTCCCAGATCCACGTCTCGGAGCCCTGGGACGTGAACCGCAACAAGATGGCCGCCCTCGGCGTCCGCACCACCTCCTCCAACGCCGAGGCCGCCACGGGTGCCAACATCCTCATCCTGGCCGTGAAGCCGCAGGTCGCCAAGGACGTGTGCCAGGAGCTCGCGGGCGTGTGGTCCGGCGCCCCCTCAGCCGACAAGGGCGCCGGCGAGCCGCAGGCCAAGAGGGCCAAGGTCGAGGGCGAGGGCGAGCTGCCCCTGGTCGTGAGCATCGCGGCTGGCATCACGGCCGAGAGCCTGCGCAAGTGGTGCACCACCTCGGACGGCCGGACGCCTCCTGTGGTCAGGGTGATGCCGAACACGCCTGCGCTGCTGGGCGAGGGCGCCTCGGGCCTCTTTGCCGGGGCCGAGGTCAGCTCCGAGCAAAAGGAGCAGGCCACGGCGCTGTTGGGCAGCGTGAGCAAGACGACTGAGTGGGTCGAGAAGGAAGAGTTGTTGGATGTCGTCACGGGTCTGTCTGGTACGTGTGGTCTCCCTTTCTACCTACTCGGCACTGTTTTTCTTACTGTAACTGCTTGTAAACTAACAATTGAACATAGGTTCCGGCCCCGCCTATTTTTTCGCCATGGTAGAGCACCTCATCACCGCCGCAACCAAGCTTGGTCTGTCAGAAGAACAGGCCACCCGCCTGGCCAAGCAGACGTGTCTCGGCGCAGGCAAGATGCTCGTCGAGGCAGATGCCGAGACCACACCATCGCAGCTGCGCAAGAACGTCACAAGCCCCAACGGCACGACCGAGGCGGCGCTCAAGAGCTTTGAGGCGTCAGGGTTCGAGGCGATTGTGGACAAGGCTGTGAAGGCTGCTACGGAGAGGGGGGAGGAGCTCGGCAGAACTCTGGGGGAGATGTGAGCAGTCGGGTGATGAAAAGAGGTGGAAGAGTTGATACGACATCGTATCTCGACTCGGACGAGGTCGTGTGCTTCGTCTAGCCTATTATTTTTGGGTCTGGAGCAAAAATGGTATAAAAAAGGAATGGGAATGGCTAGTCAAATTGCATGTCCAGGCAGGAGTCATTGACTTTGACAATATCAAAGTAATAAACACAGAAGACTCGTATTGATACCAAGGCCCCAAGCGCCTAAGCTGTGATGGTACAGAAAACTACTCACCAAAGTCCCCTAAACTTCGTATAATACAACAGGACGACAACTACTCCAACTACTTCTGATGCGCAAGGCTGTCCTTTCTTTTGCCATTCCACCGAGGAATCCACTCAACCCTTCCACAACAACTGAAACGTAAAAAAATCCCTATTGAGGAGGCTAGGGGGGCAGAGACGGTGCTTCAAGTTCGAACCTGCTCTGTTGATGCCGGTGTTTCCTGCACGAGGTTATCGGTTTCGATCAATGTTATCGAGCGTAAGGCGGCAAACTCTAACCCTGGTTGAGAGGTCTAGCGCAGCCTCAAGAGCGAGAGGAGCGGGTTTGCCACATCACGATCGAGCGCGTCGCTGGGAGTAGCATAAAACGCGAGAGCGATGATGATGTAGAGTCCAAATAGCATTGCTCCCTCCAGGTAGTTCGATCTGCCGTCTTGGACCACGTACGTGACAACCAGTACGGAGATGAAAAAGGCGACAGTCTCGAAGGTCTCGAACTGGAAGTCCATCTCTTTACCCATCGCCCAGCCCAGAAGCACAAGGAAGGGTGTGACGAGCAGAGCGATCTGGATGCTGGATCCGACCGCGACTCCCATAGCCTGTAATTATTGCACGTCAGTATGAGCCTCTCACGTAGAGCTCGGTCAGTGCGTGCCGAGGAGGGAAGTTACTCACGAGGTCCATCTTGTCCCTGATAGCAACGACACAGGCCGTTACATGTTCCGCCGCGTTACCCACGATGGGGATCAGAATTAAGCCAATGAAGTTCTTGCTAATCTTTCCAGTAGCGACAATATCGTCAATGCTGTCCACAAGGTAGTCCGCGCAGAGTGAGATGACAACTGTCACGCCAATGAGGACCGCGGCGGCAGACCACGCGCTCATGGAGGCCTCCTCTTGCTCTTCCTCGTCTCCTTGAACATCCGAACCCTGGGGCGCCTCGGGATTGAACAGGTTCTTATGTGTCCGGAGCTGGAAGTAGAGATAGAGCACGTAGAGGAGGAGCAAGATGATAGCTGTCCCACGCGAGAGGATGAGGATGCTCTCGGTCGCAGCGTCTGGGTTCTTTCCTTTCTCAATGACCATGGCGAGGGTGGCGGGGATCACCATAGATGCTGCCGACAGCGCCATCAAGGAGCAGGCGGTCTGCGCAGTGCCAGATGCAAACTGCTGTTCTGACCCAGAGCCACTGCCGTCTCTCATGTTGTTGAAGACACCGCCCAGGAAGAAGCACATGCCCATGACGAGAAGCAGGTTGGACAGGATCGAACCTAGCATAGACGACTTCACGACTTCGATCTGGTCGTTCTGCAGAGCAATGATGCTCACCTATCCCCCAAATGTGTCAGCCCGTCGCACCACATGTAGCCGCCGGGTGGCGTCACTTACAATCAGCTCGACGGCATTGCCAAAGGTGGCATTGAGCAGACCGCCAAGGGTCTCACCAAGCCTGACTGAGATTTCTTCGGTCGCGAAGGAGAGAATGGAGGCGAGAGGAATGATGGCAAAGAAGTTGAGAGTGAAGACAGCCGTGGAGCCCCACTCCATAGCACCGGCGATAAGACCGAGTGGCACGAAGACGAGGAGGAAGTTCACATAATCTGAGGAGTGATGAGCGCATGAAATAACTTGGGGAGAAACTCCGGCTCATGCGGGCGAGGCCTCATATAAGGCGGACATGGGACAACATACTGCTGAGGAGAGTAACCTTGAAGACGTTAAAGCAGTGCGCCGGCCATTTGACAAAAGGGTTTGGATGGTCGAGGCCGGGGGTCTTCTTTGGATCGAGGAAGACCTGCCTCCAGAAGCCCTTACGGCTGTCGTTGTTGTCGGCGCCGGCGCCATTCACTAGAAGAGGTGTGCCCTCATGGGCGGTAAGGGATGCGCCCTCGCCGGAATTGGGGTTGCCGTTTGGCCTGAAGCCAGGTATAGGGTTGGTACCCATCTTCTTGATCGTTCTTTTGAAGGGGACGGTGACTGTGTTTCGACAAGCCGCATGGCTATTTGATTAGCGCTCCTGTTTTGGTCTCGACCACTCAAGCACCGGATAGCTCAAGGTGGAGCTGGCGGCTGCTGGGCCTGGGTGAGGGACGTCGAGCTGGGCTGGACGCCGTAGGTGAGGAAGACAGTGAGGCAGCGAGGTTGGGCATGGATAACAATATGGTTGGTTGGTAGATAGTGGTGAGATGGGTAAATGGATGAGAGCGGAGGAGAAGGACGGGACAGTTAAGAGGAGAAAAGGTAATGAGAGTGTGTGAAACAAGCACAATGCGTAGTGTGGGAGGCTGTGCAGAATGGAGGAGGATGCCGTCTGGGCGGTCTGGTCTGGTTAGGTCGCTACTCACTATAAACCATATTCACAGGCAGATGGACTCTTCTCGGGTCGTCGGTGCAGTGGTGGAGGCAGACTGCCAGGTCCAGTAGGTGGATTTTGATGCCAAGGCTCTACGACGACTGGGCAGAAGCAGTACCAAGTCTGGGCAGGCGTTCCTGGGTCCGGCGGAAAACTCGCAGGTGATCAACTTGGTATTGTGAGGAGAAATACTAGGAGCAACCAAGTGCTGAAATTGTGCCGTGCGCGACACAGAGACGTTATGCCTAAAGCGTGGATGCTAGCTCTAGCGATTGTCGCTCCTCTGCAGCAAATGGGTGAGCCGGTACAGATTTCTGGTTGTCGATGACGGCTTGCTTGGGCTTGGCCCGCTGGGGCTGTGGCTGGAACCAGACGGGTGGAACTGTGTGGTCGAATTCGGAGATTTCTGGTGTTGCTCAAGGGTCCTGGAAGATCCCGAGCAATGATGACAAGGTTGTTAGAGCTGTGTTACGTGGACGGAAGAGATGAGCTTCGCAGATGGGTGGACTGGCTTGCTCACGAGGGCTGGCAGCAAGATTTATTGAGAACGTGGTTGAAGGTGGCTGTGGTTTGCTTGGGTGTGGGGTGCGTGGTTGGGACTGGACGACGATGTCGAGACAAGGTCAGAGAGAGGGATGAGAAGTAAGACCAAGCTCACCTTGAAGTCCAAAACAACTGTACACACAGAGGAGAAGGGAAAGCTTCCAGCTAACCCCTGCCCTGCAATGACAGCTCACCTACGTACCCCGTTCTGCAGTTACCGCAAGTTGGGAGGTAGAGAGACAGGTGGCGGACGAGCCCTTCCACGTCACTATGCCTAAAGCTTAAAACAGGCACCGATGGGGAAAGAGAAGGAAGGTAGAGGAGGACGAGGACGAGAAGCTAGAAGAGGAAGAAGAGGTTCCGATGTTCGATGAGAAATGTACAATCTTTTACAACAATGCGTGTTTTAACGACCAGGAAGCACGCGTGGCTCGCCAAAAACGCTACGTCAGATTGGTCAATGGATAGAATCAGGATAGCTAGCTCATTGTCGACGAGACTCCGACACAGTACAGTCTGCTGGGGGCCAAGGAGCTTGCCACAGCACTTTACCATGACACTGAGAGCAGATAAAAACTAAGATAGGTCAGTAAGGTTTGGCCATCTCCACATTTCCACCTGCAATCTTGCACTTGGCACGGTGGGCGGCCTCCCCTGCTCTAAGAAAAGAAAGTTGGGGTGGTCGGTCCTGCCTGTCAGCAACTTCTCGTACCTGCTCACTTATCGATAAAGCACTTCGCGTCACGTCAGACACGAGACGTGAGACGTTGATCCCTGAGCCCTGCACTTGGAGTTCCTGAGACGGGTCTCGCCGTGCACCTTTCAACAAGAACAACAACCACCACTAAACTGAGCCGCCGCAACCTATGGACGCCACAAACGACGACGATCACGACTCCCCGGTGCCATGACCCGGGCCACGGTGTCCACCACGTCCCGCGTGACATTTGGGAGGGTGCCAGACGGAGACATATTTTCTCCCAAGCACACGATGCGGCATGTTGCCTGAGATAACACACATCTTTGACGCAATCCGGCCGAACCGGGCAGCCCCGAGAAGATGGCCGCAAAGACGAGCAGGAAGCTGGCCGAGAGGCGCGAGGACACCGAGCACAGAGACGGTCTCCCATTCTACCCCCAGTACTGTTTTAGGCTCTCTCCGACCATCAACACCTACTGCCATCTTCGAGCCCATGACATCGATGCCCTCACGATACATTCGGGATTTCGGGGTATGTATCCCACACATGGCCTCTTGTGCAAGGGATCATAACGCTCACGTATCAGACAGGGCAGAATGTCTTCTTCCATCTCAACCACCCGGTCCAATGGGTCCGCATCGCAGGCATGGTTGTCGCTATCGACGAATATGTCGGACGCCGAATTTATACCGTCGACGACAGCAGTGGCGTGTGTATCGAGTGCACCGTCAACATTCCCAAGCCTGACGCTATCGGCAAGCTTGATATGGAATCTGCTCAGTCCGAGCAATCGAGGCGCTGTACGACTGCAACTACGGCCACGGCTACCACTGACACAACACCCAAGGTTCTGGTCCCGGCAGACGTCGACGTCGGTACGATTGTCGACGTCAAGGGCGGTCTGGCCCTATTCAGGGGTTACAAGCAGGTCAAGGTGCTCAAGGTGACCATTCTACGCTCAACGGAGCAGGAAGTGGCTTTCTGGGAGAAGATCAAGCAGTTCCGGGAGGACGTTCTGGAAACGCCATGGAAGCTCACCGAAAAGGAGGTTAAAAAATGTCGCAAGGATGAGGAGAGGGGGAGATAGGCCGGCGTACCTCCCTCTGGAGCGCGGAACAGCAACAGTGGTCTCCTGGTCCGATGCGCCATCAACACTGAGAGGCAGGGGCACTTCGATGTCACCTCAATAGCCAGGGATGCAACGAAGAAGGCCGCCCGAGTAACGCTACAAATGTCAGCAAAGAAGATGAAACAAAGAGAACACCCCCTCACCGACCAGCCGAGCACCCCGTACCCTCTGAAAACCGGCGCAGCTCTGTTCTGGTCCATGCACGAGAACGAGATGGCCCCCCCCAGAGACTACTGTGCTAGAGGCACGTAGGCTGCCCACGGACGCTATTCTGCCTCCCTTTGTATCGATCAAAGAACACTGCCAGCCTGACAGCAATCGAGAGCCGCCGCTACCTTGGGCCAACACGGCACGATCAAAAGCGCCACTTCAGGTTTCATCCACTTATGAATGGACATCCGTCGCCTTTTGAACTACAACTCTTTGTTTGGAATGTCCAGGCTTGCGGTTCGGATCGGCTCAAGGCTGAGCTGCATGTACTTTGGTTAATTGGGACGGCTCTTGGTAGCGGTCGCAACACTGGAGACGGTGTCTGCGTGCATACCACCTCACACATTGAAGGACTATCATTATGGACGTGAAGGTAATCGGTGGCTCTACTTCGGGCTGGCAGATGCCGACTCACGTGGACAGGTCTGTGCGTTAACATGTGACGGCACTCAGAGCCGTCGCAGATCCGAAGAGGGTCGTCGAGAAGGAGTGTCGGTCATTCTGGAGACACGGGAGTTCCCCCTTCCTCCCCGTCCGCCCGGGGGGGAGGGGGTGACTTCTCCCAATCGAAGAACACAGAGTGCACCCTTGAGAGAATGAAGAACGACCTTCCCGCTCGGGTTACCCGATGTCGTACATATAAATACACCCCCCGGTCACGCGAAGGATTGGGTAAGCAAATAAGGTGCCTCGCATGTGTATCCACCGTCCACGACCGCCCGGACAACTTCTGCGTACCACGCAATATTGGAGCTTCTGGCGTGCACGAAATCTTCCCTTGCTTTCCCACTCTGGTCGCATCCCGAACCTCTGTGTTTGACGAGGAATCCTGCCATTGTGGACGCCGTGCATTATCAAGTTGAACACACGAACTTTGGAATCGGGCCGGCCGTGATTAAGGAACATCAGCAGTGGCTGGTCCGCTCGAGAGAAGGAAGGGGGGAAGATAGCATTGGCCGGTTTCTCTCGTTTGACACGATCGTAGCAGGTGGCTGTCGTGAAAGGTTAGGGTTGCTGATGGTAAGCAAGAGAGTGAGTAAGAGAAGAGAGCTCACTCATCACCGGCTGCGTGACCAGGACGCTCGTACTGCTTCACACCCGTCGGTGGCGGGTTGCATACTGATGAAAGAAAGGGGAGAGCCCCATACCTATCTCTACGGAACATTCCGCACATGGAAGTCCACTACCATACGCATGGCGAGTGCGAACGTGCTTTGAATGTGAGCGGCAACCGAGCGAGCATGGGGGCCCTCAGGTGGGCGCTGCGGATGAATTGCGACGGTTCCGGCAGGTCTCAGCCGGGGCGGACACCCAGCAGCTCTCAATCTGGGTCTCCGGGTGCTTGTGTTGGCTTATACGACATAACCACGTGGATTGCTCGTGTCTTTGTTACCGTCATGTTGCAGTGGTTCGGTTAAAATTGTGGCCAGTTGTGCTGCGGATCGTAGCATGGCACGTCAAGCCTTTTCCTTCTCCTTTATCTTGTGTTCTCCCCTTTTCTCCCTCTCCTCCGCCACCCTCAGGTCACTTACTGCGTATCTGAACCTCCTCTTCTTCTGTTTTCAGGTGGTGGCTACCAGAAAGCAAAGAATCCAAGCCCATCCATGGATGTGGTCAGACTTATTAATGGACATGATATATCTCAGACAAAGCAATACGAACAGTGGCGACCTATTCCCGCTTATGCGGGATAACAATAGGGTTAAGCGATGCGAATGAGATGTGGACAACGGTGCGGGCGGCAACGGAGGCGCGACCGGATCGCAGGCACGACAGGCTAGAAGCCGTACAGACCTTCTAGAAAAGTGATGTATCAGGAACAATTTCTCCAGCCAACGAATGTGGCTTGATGCAGGGTAAGGTCCGCAACATGTGGCAGCACCTGCGTTCAGGGTTGCTACATAGTCATTAGATAATAATAATCAATAAGCTGCCCGCCTGAATCCTTCCCGTGTCTTGTCCGAGGAGATATAAACGTGACTTGTACCAACTTCTGGGCTGGATATGGCACAGCTGAATATGGGTGGTTTGTCCCTTTGTGTAAGCTTGTGGCAGACAGACAAATTTGTGTAAGAAGTTGTGGGTAAGAAAAGGGTAGTGGAGCAGTGAAGACAGAGGGAGACAGGAGAGAGTGAAGTGGATTACGGGAGGATTCATGACAACAGTAAAGGAGGAAGTGTGATAAGGGGCAAAAGCAAAGATAGTGTTTGTGTGTTTGTGCCTGTCTGTGCCTGTGCCTGTGCCAGTGTCTGTGTCATCGTCATCACCCACTGGTCACAGCAAGAAGGAGGGGTGTGACACATGATATGGTGGGTTGGATGCTACAGAGACACGTGTTGAGCAGGTTGGGGGAGCTGCAGGAAGCAAGCACTTGTGATATGAACCTTAAAGAAGGAGGAGGAGCAGGTAAGTCATCCAAAGAGTCATGTTGCAGGTAGTAACCAAAGATCCTGAATCTCAGAGTTCACTGAAGATGCACGAGGAAGAGGAAGAAACGCAAAATGACAAGAAAGAAGAGAAACGGAGGAAATAGGACAGAGTTGTAGAGGAGAGAGAGAGGACATTGAAGATGTGGTCGAAAATAGGAAAGGAGACAATCACGACAGTCGACAGTCGATTAATTTTATCAGGGCCTGTGTATCTCTAATGACTACGGGGTATCCTCTTACGATGTGCGATGTGACCCATCACAAGTTGTCACCATTGACCACCAGCACACACATACACCTCTCTGAGCGAGGTGAGCCACAACCGAGGTGGGAATAGGCCAATCTGAGCAAACAGAGGTGAAAGGAGAGAGAGAAAGAGAGGGTGACGGGAAGGATTAGTCAAAGCTGGGATTTGCGCCCATGGACCTCCGCTGCAATCCACTGATTGACCCTGAGTGCCCTGCTAGTTCCGTGCCTCCTCCTCCACATCTGGGCACCCTCCGCTGCCCTGGTGACACCCCCCTTCCTGTCTGATCCCATCTGCAACCTCCCTCTTTGCCCAATCACCTCTACCTTGACTCGTAACCCCTAGGGCCTGTCTGGTGCTGTGGGGGGCAGCGCTGCAATCTGGGCTTTCCACATTGCTCAAGTATTCATCTTTGTATGGTCTCTTGAAATGGATGGTTTGGGCAAGGGCAAAAGCGGGTGTAAGGGGATGGGTGCGAAAAGGGAGAAAGAGAGGGGGAGGGGCCATTTTCCCCCCTTCGGTGATAATGAAATGGTGATGGCCTACCCCTTCACACATGCACCGAGGCCAAGGAAGAGATGTCAATTCAATGAAGCATTGATCAGCACAGCGAACCCCAGTGGATGCCCCTGGCCAGACAGCAGCCCTTTGGGGGCCCTTACCCGGTGGGTGGGGGGAAGGAGGGAAGGGGGAGGGCAGGAAGGGGGGGGGAGGTAGAGGGTTCGATAGATTGCACAGGTGGTGCCCCTTCCCCGTGCCCCCCAAATGGCCCTTGCGTACGTGTGCGCTGTACTGCGCTGTATTTTGTTTCTGTCATGATAAACCGGTTGTCAGCAGGATGAGATGGGCCAACTAGCTCTAAAAGGTGCTAGGGGATCTCGTTGCGGCTGCATCGCTATGGGACCACTGTGCATTTTGCAAGCAGGACTGGAGCCCAGAACATGCGAGGGAAGGGTTGAGAACTTTCCATAGGGCCAATGACCAGTCTGGACGACGGAGATAGCTGCAGAGAGATATGTGCCTACAACACAGCAGAGGGCCTGTACTTTTATTTCTATATAAGGTTGGTCCAGCCAAAAGGAAATTTGCTGACCCTACCACAAAGTACATGGCATGGAATGATTCCTCTAGTCTCCTACAAGACTGACTCTTCTTCATAATATAGCAGCATCTTAGCACACCATGTAAACCTACGTACGTGCGTAGGTACTTACGTGGTAATGAGTAGTGGCAGGAGCAGGAGCAGGAGCAGGAGGAGGGAGGAGGAGGAGGGAGGGTGTAGTAATACGGAGTACATGACCCAGGTAAACACATAAGCACCACGGAACCCCTGCCCTGTCTTCCCGCAACCTGCGCTACAGGCCTTGTCCACTTGTGTATCTGGCACCCCTCCCCTCCGGCTGGCCAACTGCACGGTAGAAATATCAGTCTTTACTATTTAGAAGAATAATGATATCCACACGAAGAAGGACAAGAGTTTCCTTTCAGAATAAAAATAAATAGATAAGAGAAAACAAGAGGGCTAGGGAGAGAAAGGGAAGATGCTGGTTCAAGGTGTATGAAGGAGAATGACCTGGCTTAGGACCTCTGGTCGTTTGAACGCCCTCTGCGTGGCAGGCCGAGCCCAGGCCAGTTCAGGCAAGGTGCTCCTATCTGGGCATGCCCCATCCTTCCATTTCCATTTCCATTTCCATCTTCATCTGTGCAGTGCTTCGTCAGTCATGCCTTCTGCTTTGCTTTCAGCCTTCCAATCCAATCTGGGGTGTCCTTCCATCTCTTCTCCTTCAACCACCAAAATAAAGCCACATCCAACCAGATCCAGTCCACACTCTACTCCAACTCCGGCGCAGATCAGGCCGCCGAGGGTGTGGCAGCTTATCCCTCCCTTCTCGACCTCCCCTCCTGCTTTTCGTCCTCTCCACATCAAACATCCATATCGATCCATACTTACCAACCAAACCCCCTAACTGCCAACGCCCATTACCAGAAACAAACACACGCGCGCGCACACGCACACGCCATCTCATCCCATCCATCCCCCCTCTGACGGCCCTGTAGCTTGTCATCTTTCCCTTGTGACTGGTTACCTAGGGACCTGGACCTGGACCCGGACCAGGACCCGCTGACTGTGGTCTGCTAGCCTTAGGGCCTCTTCACCCTTGTACCCTTCCCTCCTATACTCCGTTACTTACTCTACCATACTTTCCTGTCCCCTCTGTACCAAGCGAGTACCTGCTCGCTCGCATTTGCACCTTCTGCTTGCACTGCTGCACAGGTATCCCCGTTCCATATTCTGTTGTAGGTGCGCTCTCCGTTCTGTCTCAAGCACTCTGTCTTCTCTGTTTTCCCCCCTTCTCTTTGCTCTTGGGGTTTTTTACTACTTGTTTCTTTTTTTGCCATCCCGCTTTGACCCAGTCTTTTGTATCTCCACCCTCAAATCTCCTTGTCCTGGTGCCGGCCCTTCATACTCGCTCGGCAATCTTGCCTTTGTCCTTCACCAAACTCTAACCATCCAACAAGACAGACACGACACCGCCGTCCTATCGCTCCCCTCCCCCTTCGACTTCCTCCCTCTGTCCCTCGATCCATATCCGGCCTGCCATCGATCTTGCTCGAAACCCCGACAACTTCGAGTCCGAGTCGAATGTTCGCAGAGATTGACAATCGGGCAGGTCGCTCCAATGGGTAATAGCCAGGGCAAACCCGTCGAGTTTGACGGCGAAGGTACAACCCGCCTTGAGCCGCGCCCCCCCCCCCCCGCGGGGACGTCGTCCAGGCCGCCAATTCCCTTCTCGATCGGCTCAATTTGGCTGTGCGATGGACTACATTCTTGGGACGTTGACTGACGAATGTTACCTGGAGCATAGTCAACCTCAATCACTTCCGGTTGCTGCGGGTCGTCGGCCGAGGTGCATTTGGCAAGGTCAGAATCGTCGAGCGAAAAGATACCAGCCTCTCCTTCGCCCTCAAGTACATCCGCAAAGATGAAGGTGCGCAAAGCAAAACCCTTTGCCTGTTTCCCAGCGGCTTCATGTTCGCTGTCTTGGTGTCGGTGTGACTGACGTCTTGCGATGCTCCACCACAGTCGTTCGATCCGAAAGCGTACGAAACATCATCCGGGAGCGCCGTATGCTCGAACACGTCAACCACCCCTTTATATGCAACCTCCGCTACAGCTTTCAGGATATAGAATATATGTATGCATATCTGGTCTACGTGGCCTTCAGGCTCGACGGTCCTGGGGTCATATATCTGTTGCTGATGCCGCGCGCGCTAGGTACCTCGTTGTCGATCTCATGAGCGGCGGTGATTTACGCTTCCATATTTCCAGGAAGACCTTCACAGAAGACGCCGTCAGGTTCTGGATATCCGAGCTGGGCTGTGCCTTGAGATACATACATGGCCAAGGCATCATACACCGTGACGTAAAGCCAGACAATGTTCTGCTGGATGCTGATGGGCACGTCCATCTGACAGACTTCGTACGCCCCCCCCTTCCCCTCCCCGGGCTTTTTGTTTCTTTCTAGGTGTATTTGTGTGTGTATCCGTTCATTGCGGATGTGATCTTGAAACAGGGTTCTGACGAATCTGCGAACAGAATGTCGCATCGGATATCATACCTGGGAAAGTTCTCACGAGCAAATCCGGAACTCTAGCATACCTCGCCCCTGAGGTCTACGCCGGCAAGGGCTACGATCGACGAGCAGATTGGTGGTCACTTGGGGTCTTGTTTTACGAGTGCATCTACAACAAGGTTAGTAGTCGTTCTGTTATCAGTGTTTGTGCTTTTGTGGTTGGTTGATGGGAAATGGGGAGGGGGGGATGTCTTGTTCTGCCCTGGAAAACCAGTGTCAACTAGACTTTGCTCCGGTGTGGGGGCCAAAAGCTAATGCGTTGCGCAGAGACCTTTCGAGGGCAACTCCGAAAACGCCCTGGGCACTGTCATACAAGCAGCCAATCCGAAATACCCAATCACGCAACCGCCCGTCTCCCTGCTGTGTCTTTATGCTATCAAGGACGCCCTGAGCGTAGACCCGAACAAGCGTCTCGGTCACACATGGGAAAGCTTCACCCACCACGATTTCTTTAGGCCTATCGACTTCGAGGCTCTCGAGAGGAAGGAGATCGAGCCAGTATTCGTGCCATCATCCGAGAAGACAAACTTCGATGCGACATACGACCTGGAGGAATTGTTACTGGAGGAGGCTCCGCTGGAGGCCAGGGCTCGAAGGCAGAAGCCGCGCGAGAAGCTGAAGGACGACGCGACCGACAAGGAGATCAGGGAGGATGAGCTCTACCGGATGATCGAGAACGACTTCCGGCCCTTCGACTATACCGTGGCTGCCTATAAGAAGTCGGTTGCGATAGCCCTCCAAAATGGCTGTAGGTCACGTGCTGACTATAATCACAGGATCACCGAAGCGTGTGGAGACGACGAGCCAGCCGCCGGCGCATCTTCGAGACCGAATGGCGCTACGAACACACAGCACGGACAGGCTTTCACCTCGGACGATGCTCGGCCCCTCTCCCAGGCGACGACAGCGACGAATGGCTATCAAGGGCAGTCAGGACAGCAAGGGCCGCCACTGACGCCCTCAAGATCCAGTGAGGCAAATCCGGGCCATTCGAAGAGCCATAGCAGAGGCAAAGGTACCCATCGACCATCCCCGCTACCGCCGTACCCGAATTCGTATACGACGAGCCCGAAGCATAGCAAGGGTGGCCCTAAAGGCATCTTCGTGGAGAGCCCTACCGGAGGCGTGCAGGTGACGCTCGACGGCGGCGGCAGCTGGTCGGATCTGGCCCGTCAAGACGCAACACTGCCAGCAGACGCAGCCGGTGCAGGTCAGGAAGCTGGCAAGATTGAGGCTGGGTCTGGTGGCGTGTTTGGGTTCCTGAACAGGAAGAAGGGGCGCGGTAATAGCCCCAAACCGAAGGAGAGAGGTGTTCTGGGGAAGGAGGGCGCAAGAGTCGTAATTGGCTAGGGGCGGTTAGGATTTCTACGCAACTGGCATCACGACAATGTCTGGATGAGTTCGACACCGCGTTTTCTCGACAACGATACTTCGACTAAATCCGACCAAAGCTGCGCAGAACGAAGAAGAGTCGTGGAATCGGAGCGTAATGAAGTGGCTAACAAATGAGAGAAGGGGCGGGCCCGGAGACACAGGGAGGTGCACGATCAGTGCGTTCGGCGAGCGAGTTCCTGCATGATGACGAGCATGTCGTTGATCATGGTGCAGTGCTCGATACCTCGACCGGATAGTCCCGACGCGACCAGACATTTTATACCCTCAGCGGTGACGACCCTCACCCAGCACAGACCGACGTCAAATTTACATGGTGCTTGTATGTCTGCACAACAGATAGTCATGCCAGAGAAGCGATCGGGGACGCGCGATCCCATCTTCACGTCCTTGGCAACCTTGTCGAAAGCATGATACGACCCCCTTTGTCGGCGGCGTGAGATGGCGGGGGCTCGACTCTTTTGGCGCTAGCCTCATCAGCGACTTTCGATTTGCGTCTTCGTCATGGGTTGCTTTTCTTACTTGGCGTCAAAATGATAGACTCGAGGTGCGGCGGTCCTGCTCAGAGCACTTCAGACAAAATCGCATGAATCCCTGTGTTGGGTAAAACTGGGAAGGGACGCATTTTCTGTTTAATGGAGTCGGCGAGTGTATGTTGCACGAGGCGAGGGCGGGCGAGTTAGCATATGTACCGACGATGAACGGAAACATCCTGCATCTCCATCCCCCTGTTTCTCTTTTTCCCCATCAGTCCCTGTTCTCCTTATTCTTGCTTGGTATCGTTCCTGAGGGAAGCATCATTTACAAATTTTGGGCATCGTTCACATCACTCAGCATAAAAGCGGTCGCTTGGAACGGCCGATGAGCACACAAACATATACGGCCTCTCTGTTCTTGTAGTTTAGGTAGTGAGGGCAAGTGAGCCCGGGCTTTGCGATACCCAATCCACGCAGGTAGTAAAGCCAGACTCTTGGTAATTTTGTCCGCTTCCAATCGTGACTTTATTGAGCCGGAATCTATTCCGTCGTCGTGGTGCTCAGGGCACGTCTACTGCCGTAAGGCTACCTGTCAATGTGCTAACAAGCTCGGCCATGAATAGCCCGCACCGTAAAGATGAGAAAATGAAGCTCCTAGTCGGATGACAGAAAGTTTCATATGTTCAGCAATAAAACATCTTGACGCTGAACCGGGGGCTCATCATCATCAACCTTGGAGAAGAGGATGTTGAGGAGACAGTGGGACAAGATGAACCGAGATGATGAATGTTTCTGCTTTTTCTCTTACTCGATCCAGAATAAACATGACATTCGATTTCTTCGATTGGATGTTAAGTACGTCACAAGCGAGGTGCTTATGAAGTAATAGATTGACATCTTGGTTGGTTTTATAGTATTTTGGTAAGTAGTTTGAGAACGCTTATCTAAGCACGGTGGCCCCTCCTCCACTACACAATACAAGGGAGGCTTGTGATGCAACTGCAGTGGCACCAGCCGCGAACGGTCAACGCATGCTATAACCTTTCTGTCCCATCAGCGGACGAAACCGACGTCCCCTCCCTCCGACGCTACCTGAGGCTCCACACAACCGCGAGACCACCTTATTACCTACCCATCCCATCCGATCGCAATACCTACATTTTTCTGAAAGAGAGAGAGAGGAGGAGAACCGGGCATCATTCGAAAATGGATCTGGCCTACGACCACATTGTCGAGGAATCCCTCCCCAAGGAGGACGACGGCAAGCGCGTCGCGGGCGGCACCGGCGCCGAGCAGACGCAGAACAGCCTGAATGCTGAGATTCAGGATGCTTACAAGGCCTTCTCGGCCAGCCCTTGGGGTGCAAAGATTGGTGGTTTCTTTGGAAATGTTGTGAAGCAGGTACGCGCGGCGTTTCTAGCCCCCCCCCCCCCCCGGGGCTCTTCCAATGCCATTGCTGCCAGCCAGCCAGCGACTGTCGTCTCGCGTGCCGTTGATAGCACGTATCGATACACGGTGCAACACACAAGAGGCTGTTACGACGAAGGAGAAGAAGAATTGGTTGGACTGACCACCGAATGACAGGGCGAGACCGTCTACCAAGAAGCTCAGAAAGAGCTCACCGACCTCGGCAGCGAGGCCCAGCGCGGCTTCTCGGACCTCTCGAGCGCCCTCATCAACCGGACCCGCGGCCTGTCTCTTACCACCCCAGGCCCGTCCTCCACCTCTTCCTCGTCCACCGCTCAGCAGACGGGCAGCGTTACCCCGACCGAGGGCACCAAGAAAGACATGACCACCGACGAGGCCCTGCAGGAATCCGAGACCGTGCTCTCCCGCCTGCGCGCCGAGGCCGCCAAGCGCCTCAAGGATATCCAGAAGGCAGAGGACGCTGCGGATGAGGCGCTCCTCCGCTTCGGGACCAACATCCGTGATTTTCTGAAGGACGCCGTCTCCATCACGCCTGGATCTGGGTCGACGGATGCTAGCGGGCAGACCGCCGAGGTCCTGTTTGAGAGCAAGGACGCCACCGGCAAGAGGGTGATCCACACCAGCCGCTTCGACGCACAGCTGCACGTCATCCATACGTCTACAGAGAGCTTCACGAAGGACCCTGCGACGGGCGACTGGGAGACCTGGGGCCAGGAGTTTGATATCGCCAGCAAGACGGAGGATATCTCCAAGGACCTGGAGAAGTATCCGGAGCTGAGGGCTACCATGGAGAAGTTGGTGCCCGAGAAGATCCCCTACGAGGACTTTTGGAAGAGGTACTATTTCCTGAGGCACGGCATCGACATTGCGGAAGCAAGGAGGCGGGACCTCCTAAAGGGTACGTTTGTTTCCTAAGCCTGACCTTTCAGGCGTGGCGGGTTATCTGGTTTTACTGTGTGCATTTCAATGATGCTAATTTGTTCTGTTCTGCCCTGTAGCCGCCTCCGCCGAGGAGGAAGTCGGCTGGGACGAGGACTCAGATGACGAGACCGCCGCGGCGGCTAGTCCCAAGAAGACTTCCGACAGGCGCCCCGGCTCGACCGAATCCTCGACCACCATCCACCCGCCCCCGGTTGCTGAATCCTCCTCCTCCTCCTCCCACCTCCTGAAGCCGTCCGAACCCCGCAAGTCCAATGATGAGCGGTCGCAGCCCGACAGCGACACAAGCTACGACCTGGTCGGGGCGAGTTCCGGCAACCCCAGCCATGCGCCGAACAGCCCCAAGGAGGCGCGCAAGGAGGACGATAGCGACGAGGACTGGGAGTAGTAAACCCCCTTCAGGCTTTTCTATGAAACCTCTGTTCTTTCTTTTTGGGTGACGGTGTTTCTGGCGCTGCGGGCGATCTGATCTGGAGGAAGGGATGGATGATCGGGTGGTTGGATGTACAGACCGCAGCCATGGGGCCTTTGCACGCCTGGTCTTTTGTGTGGTATGTCGCAGGTGCGACCTTAATCTCTTGGAGTCCTTGGGTATCTTCTTGAATAGCCACAGCCCCCCCTGCCCGCAGTTTATTGCTCTCTCGTTTTCCTTTTCGTCTTTTCATCACTTCCTTGCAAGATGTAATTCTTACAAGATGCCAAAGACGCGTGGTTCCTTTCCTGAACCAAAAAGAAGCGATTCATCCACCTCCCAGTACTACCCCGCCTCCTGGCCATTTGAAGTGAATCACCTCTTCCTGGTGACCTTGGTAAACCCGTCCTCATCCACCTCGGGCGCAGCCTTCTCCTTCTTAGGGGCAGCAACCAGAGGCGGAGCATCGGTCATATCCTCATCACCATTCTCCTCGTCGTCGTCGTCATCATCCCCGTCGGTATCATCCCAGTCCGTATCGCCGTCCTGGTCCTCGCCCTTTTTAAAGAGGGCACCTTCGACCTTGGCGCCCTTGCCGGACTGCCACCGCGCCATGAGCTTGTCGACCTCCTCGAAGCTGCCCTTGGCGCACTGGCCGCGCAGGCGGATGATCTCGACGGCGACGTCGAAGCCGGAGTCGTCGTCCACGTTGACCTCGAACTCGTCGAGCATGACCTGGAGGAGGAGCTCCTCTATGTACTCGGCGTCGGGCTCCTCTTCGTCCTCCTCCTTCTTTTGCTTTTGTTTTGGTTGTGGTGGTGGTGCTTGTTGTGAGGATGTGGTAGCGGCGGAGGAGGAGGAGGAGGAGGAGGAGGTGGAGGTGAAGGCGGGGAACTGGCCGGCGACTTCGCCTGCGAACCAGTCGCGCTTGTCGGCGCTGTCGGGGCCGCCCCAGTTGTTCTGGACGGCGAGGGTGAGGGCGGGCCAGAGGTTGAGGGAGAGGGCTACTGCTTGTTCGAAGCGGGACTGGCGGATCTCTGTATGGGAGGCAACACTGGTCAGTTGGAGGTCTTTCTTTTACTTGGTATTCAGTGGAGGAGGGGGGGGGGGAGACGGACCAGCCGAAGGGATTTGCTGAGTTGAGGAGGCCATCTTGCCGTGAAACGTGATGCCTGATAGTTTTGGAGGGGAAATCGCTATAGGGCTAGATGACTCTGGTCTGTAAAGTCGTCGACGTGCTGCTGCAATTGACGTGGGGGAGGGTTTGACGTTGGGCGCAGTCGCGATACATTTTATTTTTTTCCTCGAAGAAGCCCAAAAAATTTCCCGGGGTCTCTGGTGAGCGACGCCCTCCCCCTGTCGCGGCGATAAGGCGATAAGGCTTTGGTGCGGGTCGCGGCTTTCATCGGTCCCGTTGCGGCCACTGGCGTCAGGATATATTCTCATGTATTAATTATGCTGTGGTAGATAGACACAATTATCCAGGCAAGCCGGCTCCGGGCAAGATGAAGAGATGAAGAAACAATTACTACTTCTACTGTCGCATGTTGATCACAGCTTCTTACAAATGAATCTTCTTACTACTGCTTCTGTGTCAACAAACTATTCAGATCATAGTCATAGACTATAGCAGTTATAGGAAGACTGGTCAACAATATAGATTGTCTCTACAACTCATACTACTGTACGTAGCCAACTCACCTATGAGCATCGGACAAAGAGCCTGTACGACGTCGACGTCCTTGTCCTACACCAGGAGGAGTGGATGGACCCCTCTCCTGAGTGGTCTCAGGGACGAGATCAGCAGGGAGTGGCCAGAACATTGTCTGAATGCCCACCTGCCCTAAGCCCGTGTTGGAAAGCCATCATCATATCAGATACCCGAGGCAATCTCGCCTCGCAAAGAAGGGGGGCTGATCGAAGGTTATAGGGTCGGAACTCTTGGAGCCTCACCTGATCAGCGTCACCCACCCATCGGTCCAGGTCCATGGAGACACACGTCATTGGAAGGCCCCAGCGTCGACGTGCTCACGCAGATAAGCACCAGCCGTGGGGGGGGGGGGATGTGTGTGTGGCTGGGACCTGAGCCGGCCTGAGAAACGAGGACACGGGGCGGTGTCACGGTGCGCCAGAGTGAGTGAGTGAGTGTGTGTGTGTGAGACAAGATAGACGGACATGCAGAGAACCTTCCATCTAACCTCACGTATGAGGGACCAGAGGGAAGGGAGCACCCTGTATAGCGTTTGTGTATGCAGTAGTAAGTATGTATGTACTATGGTATTCCTACTACTGCCGACTCATGGTGAGTCGAAACCCGTACTACAGATGTACTATGTAGGATGTGGAATCATCGGAGGTGGATCTCCGAGGCGGGCTCGCTCACACAGGGCCCCAAATCCTCTATCTCTTTTGTGTCTCGCGTTTTTTCCCTTCTTCACCACCACCCACTAAAACGACGGCCAGGGACGATGGTACCCTATCCTGGGGTAAGGATGGACGGGATTACCACTAGGACTTAACACGATCTACCGCGTAGAGTCACGCCGGAGACTTGCTGCCACGGGACGGATGGATCGATGTGCCGCAGGTGCGAGCAAGGGGGGGAGTGGAATAGTGAGTGGGACGGGGCACTGGGTCGCAGGAGCAAGCTGGGATGAGTGGGCTGACAACGGTACCGTGGCCGACGTCTGTTTCGGGGAAAGATGACCTCGAAAGTAAGGCAGGGGTGGAAAACCCGCCGCTGCCCCGAAATGTCCGGCCCCAATGTCGCAGTAATCAGAGAGAGTATGGAGAAAGTCTGTCTTCTGGATGCTGAGTGAGTGCCAAAAGTGCTAGCAGATCGGAAGAGTGAGGTACGGTAAAAATGGCAGATAGGAGAACTTGGTGCGCTCTATCCCCCAAGTGGCTCGTTCACCACAAGGCTTTTTGTCCAACTTTGCCCCAGTGAACCGGATCCAAGTTACGAGACCTTTGTGTTAGTGTAGCCGTTGACGGGGGGGTGGGGGGAGGCGCCTTTGGAGATCTGGTGAGGGGGGCTTCCTGCCAAGTCCTAGTAGGTACGTACTATCTAGTGCGTCTGCCTGGCTGGGCCACTCAGATACGCCCTCTTAACCACGACCCCCTGTCCACCCCCAGTAGCCCCTTCCTCCCTGGCCAGACCTGCTACACCACTGGCGTGCACTGGCTGGCCCATTCCATCTCTTTGGCTTCTCGCCACCTTGCACCAGCGGGGCATGGCGGGGTCAGCCGTCCCTGAAGGGGGTGGGAAACAGGGGGTGGGCATCTCCAACTCGCATCTAAGGCGTAGCTGACAAATTGACATTCGAGGTTGCAATTCCAACAGTTTCCCAAACTCGATCTCCCTTCCCCGCCACTTTGGAGCCTGCCCATCCGCCCCCCATCCCACCTTTTGCCCTCAACAACCACCACCGCCGCCAACTGACTGCATCTCTTTCTCTCTCTTCGGCCCCCCAGTAACCACACCACACCACGAGGCCCGCAGCAAAGCTTCTGGTCTCTGCTCTGAGCACGCGATTGTCAGGACAATTTACAATCTGACAAGTAGGCATTCTCGTATGACGATACCCTGCCGGTAACCCCGGCCTGGACTCCGTCACAGCTTGTTGGCCCTGCAGCACCACCAGGCTCAGATCACAGACCAGTTCAGTTCAATTCTACCTCGCTCTACACTGAACGTCTTTCTCCTTGTGCACTTCCATATACACACACTCGCACACGGGTACCTTTTCACGGCTCGTCGTTTACCTCCGTCGGCGTAACTGGGCTGGTTTCTCCTTTTTTTGTCCTCTGCTCCGACGCATTGTCCACCCTCACATCCTTTCTCTCTTTCTTCGAACCTGCTGCCGCCCACCTTCACGTCATTTCTTGTTGCTTGTGTGTCCAGAACCAAGACCCCCGAGGCTGCCAGCTTTGTCAACTCCAGGGTCTCTTGAGTATCGAACTCGGTGTCGGGATACTGAATTCTTGATCCGCTTTCCCAATCCATATCAACGTTTCTGTCTCGACTAGACCGCTCCCCGCATCGGTCTAGCTTCCTACGCCAGGTGGATTGGACACCAGTGGCAAAGATAGGGGTTTGAGGAGGAAGAGGAGAGCGAGAGAGCGAAAGGAGGACGTCTTGAGAGATCGACCCACCACTCCGCAAGGACATCACCCACCCTCACAATCACTTCCCTCCACAATCTTCTACTCCCATCGGGCAGCCGTCTTCGTCATTCGCAATGGCCTCGTCAGGAAACCATCTCGCCGATTTCATCCTTACCCCTCAGCAGCAGAGTCTGCTCTTCGCCGCCCTCAATTCCAACAGGCAGTCCACCGACTCCCCTGTCAGTGGAGGTGTCGCCAACATGTCTCCCACGTCCCTTACCACCTCGCCTGCCCAGAAGAATGGCCTCGGCGGCTTCCAGAACGAGAGCCCTTTTCTCGACTATGATTACGATTTCAGTGGCGACACCAGCTATGACTTCAGCTTCGCCGACAACTCCCAGCCCAAGATGATTGGCGATCTACCTGGTGGTTCCAACAGCAGCCCAGATGCCTCAGCCAAGGCTGGCTCAGACAACAACGACACCGAGAAGCGGAGCCACCCAGACGAGGACAACGAGGATGACGAGGGGAATGCGAAGAGGCAGGAGACTGGTGACAAGGCTCCCAAGAAGCCTGGTCGCAAGCCTCTCACAACAGAGCCGACCTCGGTAAGTATCATGGTCTCCGGCTGCTGCTCGTCCATCCCCAGTGGATCGGGTGCTGACCATATATTGTTTCGATAGAAACGGAAGGCCCAGAACAGAGCCGCTCAGCGGGCGTTCCGGGAGCGCAAGGAGAAGCACCTCAAGGATCTCGAGGACAAGGTCGCGGAGCTGGAGCAAGCATCTCACTCGGCGAACCAGGAGAACTCGCAGCTGCGCGCCCAGGTCGAGAAAATGACCACCGAGCTGAACGAATACAAGAAGAAGCTGTCTGTCATGGCCAACCACCGCAATTCCAATCCCTCCGGCGGCCGTCCTCTTTTTGGAAATGCTGTCATCAGCAATCTGAACGACGTCAATTTCCAGTTCGAGTTCCCCAAGTTTGGTCAGCTGCCCGGCCCTACACCGTCACCCAGCACCAAGGCCTCCTTGAACGGACGCCCCTCCGCTTCGCCACGGTCTACTCGGAGCCCAAGCGAGCACGTCAGTCCCTTGGACAGCTCTAGTAGGCAGGGGTCCATGGCGGGCGCCAGCCAGACTAGCGGTAACGGTCTAGACGCGCAGACGAAGGAAGATCTGGCCAAGTTCTCGGGCATCTTCAGCCCTCCACTGACCAACAACAACGTAGCCTCAGCGGCCAGGGGCAGTACAGATTCACATACCAGCGGGGTTGCCACCAACGAATCCTCACCGTCGAGCTCTTCCAACTCGAACGGCGGCCCGAGCTCGTCGTGTGGCACATCTCCTGAACCTACCACCAACAACCAATCGCCTGTGGGCTTCAAACTTGACATCATGTCGACCATCGGCGAGGAGAGTCACCCTTCTCTTGCCAACACAAACCAAGGTAGGGACAAACAGCTATTTCAAAGAGAAGCCTTTTCTATGTGTGCGTTGCTGATCCTTTGATAGATTTTGGTCACTTTGCCAACATCGACATGAACGACATGAATTTCCTGGCAAGCACGAATAATTTCCAGTTTGACCCACAGCTGTTTGGCAACTACCGGGAGCCCCAGGAGAACGTTCTCAGCACCGGCTTTGACGACACCTTCTTCAATGACGCCTTTGACGTCGACTTCACGACGCCGTATTTTGCGCCTAGCCCGAACCCTCCAAAGAAGGACCTCATGGCCCGGATCGATGACGCGAAGAATGATGATCGGACCGAGCTGGTACAGACACAGGACGGTCAGTTCTTGACCTGTAACAAGATATGGTACGTACCACCAGCAGCAATCTGGCACAGATGCCCAGCTGGGACACCCGCTGACCCATGCCACAGGGAGAAATTGCAAAACTGTCCCAGCGTCCAGAGCGGCGACTTTGATCTGGACGGCCTCTGCTCTGACCTGCAGAAGAAAGCCAGATGCTCAGGGTCTGGTGCTGTAGTCGACGAAACGACGTTCAAGGACGTCATGAAGAAGTACCTTGGCAATAGCGGTGGCTGTCCTGAGGAGGCGGCCGCGGCGCAGCGGGCAAAGGCTGCCGCCCAGACCTCGTAAGCCCCAAGAGACTTGATCGTCTCCACTTGCATTTTGCAGCAACATGGGACAACTGCGCAGGGACTGGGTCGGACTGCAACAGATCATATCAGATCTCGGGTTTTCTACGCCGGATGGGCGCAATCGGGGAATACTCGAAAATACCAGAGCACAACACGGGGATCAATGAAAATAGCATTGAATTTTCGCTCACACATAGGCAAGGATGGAAGGGGCGTTTTTTCTTGTTTTGTTTTCCTTGTTCTCTTTGGGGAGGCATCGACATGACCTGCCTTCACTGCTGGCATTGGACTTCAGGATGACAAAGGATGACCAAATTCCATCTGGCATCCTCAAAACGACTGCCCGCTCGAGGGACAGAAATCAAGGGGAAGAGCTTGTATTATCGATCAAAGGGACGGGACTTCGTGATTGGACAAGGGACGGTCGAGAATTCGATGTTTTGTGTGCCGAGTCATTGGTCGAGTCTAACTACTTAGTCAGTGCAATACCTAACGTCTGAACGTGCTTCAAAGCTGTCAATGGATTGCCCAATTTGACACATGGGGATTCTTCCTTCACCAAGATTCTTGCATGTGGAATGACGACTTGGTGTCGACCTTGTTCTGGATGTGAGGGTTATTGCCCGGGGGAGGGGAGGACGTCAAGCCCTGAGAACGGCGGCCAAGTCGTGCAGAAAGAACCTGGAGAGCAGCTAAATAAATGATGGGCCATCACCAGCAAACCCATCACAGCACACTCAGGCTAATCACCCAAGATGGAGGAGGAGGAGGAAACGGTTATCCTGAGAGTGCCACTCAAGGTGAGACGGAGCAGGAGACAGGATAAGAGGGCGAGAGGCCCCCCTCACATGCACTTCGGCTCTCAACCTCCAACGTCCTTGGTTCGCATCCTCGGTTTGAGTGTTGAGGACGCTAGGAGGGAAACAAGAGGCTGTCGGCCGAGATGTAAAGAGGTATAGGTGGTGGGAGGCATCTGTCGAAACTCTGGACGACAGAAGAGATGGCGAATTGGGTGGGACATGTTGATTAATCTTCGGAGAATTGAAGGATCGATGTTTAATATGGACATGAAAACTTTTGAAGTGGAAAGGTGAGAAGAAGGAAGGGGGAGAAGAGCTACGAGATTGCAGGCTTGGAACTGTCTCAGATGTTTGTGCCAGACATACACACAGATGATTCACACCCAATTTCACACACCTAACTTGGTCTCTCTTCCGTGGACATGCTTTGAATACCTCGAGAGGGGGGTCTGAGATGGTGGTGTCTCGTCTAAAAGAGAGGAGATCGGGGGGGGAGGGGGGGAAGGGTTTCGCAAAGGGGATAGACCGTAGACTGCAGCCCCGTTGCTTTTCGACACCTCAACAAGATTGTAAATAGTCTCGATCTGCAGTGTAACTGCTCGCACACATCATGTACTATGATGAGCCACAAAGAGTAGACCGTGACCTCGTATTCTCAGGTATCACAGCTGCTATCTCAGCGCTGCACAAGATAAAAAATTTAAATTCCCCATCAATAGCACCCACACACGCAACCCTCCACTCCTCCCCCCCCCCC
>LAZJ01000017.1:47736-104279 GCA_006503525.1 Cryphonectria nitschkei | reverse complement strand
AAAAAAAATCATAATAAGTATAATAACTCAAGCTAATAAGAAAAAAATCAAAAAACCTTACCTACAGAAAGGAAATAAAATCTATATATATAATATAAAGATCAAATCTAAACAGCTAAGCAAATAATAAAATTATAAAAAATTCAGACTATTCAGAATTAAGAAAAAACAATTAGATATAAACTATAAACTCAAAGTATTACAAAAAATAATAATATATCTAATATTTTATATTTTGCTGCACAAATTGGTATATCTAGATATACTAATAGTATAAAATAAAGAATTAGAATATAATAAAAACGAATTTAATATTAAAGAAATTTTTAGTTTAAGAAAATAAGAAAAAGAATAGTAATATCTTATCAAATAGCAGAAATATAATTATAGTAAAAATATATAGAAAAAACTAATAAATCTTAATCCAGAATTAATTAAAAAATACTATACAATCTATTAAAAAATCAGAAAAATCTATAACTATAAGCAGAAAGCTACTAAAACAGAATATCTTATTAAATAGCAAGATAATAGAATTCAAAAATAGATTAAATTAGAAATATAAAGTTAGTAAATAGAATAAAAAATAGAATATTAAAATTAGAAAGATAAAACAGATTTCAAAGTACAAGAAAGACAGACCTCTCTATTCTAGAATAAGAACTAGACATTATAGCTATATTCTCTAGAAAAGAAGACTAATTAGATATACTAGATTCCAGAACTAGAAAACTCCAGTCAATAACTTTAAAATACTTCTAAAATATCAGACAAATTTCCTTCTTACAAAAACTATAATCTTCCTTATTAGCAAAATCTTCTAGAAAATTAAAACTATAACAGATTATTTCTGCAGCCTGCTTTTCTAACAACTAATATTATTTCTATATACAATCAAGACAAGCCTGTAATACTAGCAAGGCTTACAAAGCAGCTATATTTGCAGACTCTGCCTTAGTTTCTTTACTCAAAACCTTATACTTCTTACAAATCAGGTATCCTGCTAAGGATATCAGTACAAAAAAAAAAAAAGAGAGAGAAAAAAGAGAAAAACCTACCAGCAGAAGCCGAAAAACGACTAGTATTACAGCTCTGACCCAGAGAAACATACTCTCTATAATAAGAAGAATTCTCAATAAAGCAATAGGAAGCCCCTGTCTCCTGGCAATAAGCACAAACAGGTATTTCGATACTGAAAGAAAAGATAAGCTTAGCAAGACAATAATGCTTTTAAGTTTTTACTAAACAATCAGAACGAGGTTTATTGACTCTGTTTAGTATAACGAATTAGAAAGGTACAATCAATACTAACAGAATAAGGAATAACTTACAGAAAGATTTTCAGAACAAAAGATTACAGAAAGGAAATAATATTATAAACTAATACTACTAATATCAGATAAGATTACAAGAACAGGCTAATAGGAATTTATAGAGTTAAAATATATCAGAATAAGATACTAAGATTATATAAGCAAGAGTTAGGGTTATTAGATTAGTAAAAATCGGTAGCTGATCCAGGATAATCCAGATTAGTTAGATTAGCTAAAAAATCTAAATAATCTAAGAACTACTATACTGAAAAACTGAGTATATAAAGGTTTATATTTCTTACTGTTAGATAGATTTCCTTCAGATAGTTCTTCAGTTATTAATCTAAATATTACTTTGTAATCTAAAGCCAAAGCTATATATCTTATTATAATAGCTCCAAAGGCAAATAACCTATATATACAATAAGAACCTCTACAAGTAAATAGTATTGTTTAGGTAAGGAACTCTACAGTATTATATTGCTAATATAAACAAACAACAAGTTACAGCTACACCCAAGTCAGGCACTTAGGTATATAATCGTTACATCTACCTATTTAATAAAAATATTAAATCTAAATAACTAAACAAGAAATTAGACTATAAAAAATTCAGACTATTTAAAATTAAGAAAAAATAATCAGATATTAACTATAAATTCAAATTACTACAAAAAATAAAAATATATTTAGTATTTTATATTTTACTGCTTAAACTAGTATATCTAGATATACTAGTAGTATAAAATAAAGAATTAGAATATAATAAAAACGAATTTAATATTAAAGAAATTCTCAGTTCAAGAAAATAAGAAAGAGAATAGCAATATCTTATTAAATAGCAAGGATATAATTACAGCGAAAATATATAGAAAAAACTAGCAAATCTTAATCCAGAATTGATTAAAAAATACTATACAATCTACTAGAAAATTAGAAAAATCTATAAATACAGATAGAAAGCTACTAAAACAAAATATCTTATTAAATAGCAAGATAATAAAATCTAAAAATAAACTAGACTAGAAATATAAAATTAATAAATAAAAAGAAAAATAGAATATTAGAACTAAAGAAATAAAATAAATTTTAAAATATAGAAAATATTTTTTTAGACTGAAAAACTGAAAAATCAAGCTTTTCTAATAAAAACAAATTAAAATTTATCTAAAATAAGAAATCGAAATTCTCAGGCAAAAAACTAATAAGTACTAAATTCTCTATATTCTAATTAGCTTTAGCAGCAGTATAGTATTCTGCCTTAGCCTTTTTCTTTTCTATATACTCTAGTAACTTAATAGAATTTAGACTATAACGAATAGTATAAGCTATATATTTGTACTATATCTTTTTCTGCTTCTAAATACAATCTATATAAGTATCCAGAGCTTAATAAGCTTTCTCAAGCTCCTCTATCTCATTCTCCAGCTTCTAGTATTAACAGAAAATAGAATAAATATTCCGAGAAAAAAGGCTTAGCATATTGCAATACAACTAACTAAAACGAATATATTCAGAACAGCAATCGGAAAACTGTACGGAAACTTGATACGAAAAAAGACTGCAGGCTTTACAGTTCGAACAAAAAGGCATATCGATATAGAACTCTAGAATTGCCTGCAAGAGAGAATTGTAATTACGAGTCTTCAATAAAGGAACAAAGGATTGAGATTTATTAATTCTAGAAATTATAACGAATTAGAAAAGTACAATCAATATTACCAGGATAAGGAATAACTTACAGAAAGATTTTCAGGATAAAAAACTATAGAAAAGAAATAATATTATAATTTATCTAATATACAGATTACAGGAATAGGCTCTGCTAGCAAGGAACTAGGTATTACAATCTAATATCGAACAAACTATCAGGATTATATAATCAAGAATTAGAGTTAAATATATTAGATATATTAGATCAGTAATATATCTAATATATTCAGATATATTAGATTAGTAATATATCTAAGTAATCTATACTAAAGAACTAGATATATAAAGATTTATACTTTCTACTGTTAAATAGATTTCTTTCAAATAGTTTTTCAGTTATTAATCTAAATATTACTTTGCAATCTAAAGCTAAAGCTATATATCTTATTGTAATAGCTCTAAAGGCAAACAATCTATATATACGACAAGAACCTCTACGAATAAATAGTATTGTTCAGGTAAGGAATTCTACAGCATCGTATTGCTAATATAAACAAACGATAAGTCACAGCTACACCCAAGTTAGGCACTTAGGTGTGTGATCGTTACAAAAAATCTCTAGCTATAATAACTGATTTTTTAGCTATTATAGAATATATTTTAGTAGCAATCTGTACTTGTTTTTCCTCAGTTTCTAATTGCTTTTTCTTTTTTAATTTATTTAAAAAATAAAGCTTCTAACTAATTATTTTTATATTCTAATTATATAAAGAATATTTTTATTTATAAAAATATATTAGATAAATTATTACTTTATCTGATTTAGATTACAGATCTAATAATATCTTTTTAATACTAAGTTTCTTACAATCTAAATAGTCTAATTTAGTAATAATACAAAATACTAGAAAAGATTAATATAAAAAAGATTAAAGAATTAGAAAATAAATTTACAAATATTTACCAGAATTTCAGAACTATTATAGAAATAATTATAATAAATATAATAGAAATATTATTTAGTACTTTTTATTATTTTATATTCTAGCTTTTTTATAATATAAAAAAAGTAAGATATTATTTTAAAATTCTAAAGATTAATAATTAAAGAAAGTTAAAAATATTATTCAGATTTATAAAACAGAAATTTCTCGATTCTATTCAATATTTTAATTAGAAAAGTATAACTAAATATATAGACAGCTTGCTAGAATATTTATAGAAATTTATTAAAAACAATAATAAATAGAAAAAAGATAATATTATAATCTATCTAATATATAGATTACAGAATAAATTTTGCTAATAAAAAACTAGATATTATAATCTAATATTAAACAAATAATTAAGATTATATAAATAAGAATTAGAATTAGAATTAGAATTACTAATTTAGAATAAGCTGCTTACTAAATTATAATAAGCTAGACTAGATAATCTAAATAATCTATTAAAGCTAATACTACTAATATAATAAAAAGCTAAATATATAAAAATATATTTATTATTATTAGACAGATTATTATATATAGCTTTTCAGTTATTAATCTAAATATTTATTTGATATATACTTGAATAGCTTTGAAAGCAGTAAAATATATATATTCAGACTTCAGTTTGTTTCTGTATTCAAGGTCTGTATTTGGTACTGCTCTTGTTAGCATAAATCTCTTCGGTACTTGGGAATCTTCGGATTACTGCAGTGCTTATTATACAGTACTAGTTCTGCCTTGCAGCCTCCTGTTATATATGTCTGCACAACTTAGGCAAACAGACAGACATTACACAGATACACTGCTATCATCCGTCAAGATGTAGCCATATGGACTTGGCCTTGTACCTTTCTCATCAGCCCAAGTCACCTCTTCATACACTATGTGTGCATAGTTGCGTATGGCTCATCACATGTTGCATACTCAAGGACCTGACTGCAACGCAAGGAGGCACACAGACAAACACCCAACCCCTAATGTAAATCCTATGTGCAGTGGAATTTTTTAAAAACACAGATCAATGTCTTTTTTCTTCTTTCTTCTATGGGAATGCAACTCGTTTCTAAGTCCACGCCAGGTACAATATAGAGACAATCTACCGGTTTCTTCCTCCGCACGCGAGAGTCGAAACGAGATAGGGTGGCAGTTGAGAACGTCGACCGCTTGTTATGTCGGGTCGGACTGGTAGATAGTCTATTTCAGGACAGACCACAGCTTAGGGGCGGCACATTGGGTCGCGCAGTGGGCGAGGTGGAAGACTGCGTTTGGATTCATTAGCATACATCACTTGTGCCTTTGCGCACGATGCGCGCGCATGGCAGGGCTTCGTGAAAGCTGAAGGGTAAATGGCCATATCGCGGGGACAGACTCCAACTTACACTCCTCGACGCAGTCCTCCTTGGCACCACCGTTCTCCTCCTGGCCAGTGACGCGCTCGACGCACTCGTCGTAGTGGTGCTTGGCAGGTGCGCACTGCTTTGACTCTTTGCACTCTGTAGGTGTAGAACTCGTCAGCCAATTGATCTTCTGGTCATATTTCCAAGTTGTAGCCGAGATCGTGCAATGTGTGTCTGCCTCTGGCAGCTACGGCAACCAGTCGCTTCGCGATCGAATTTGATCCAGAGAGTCGAAGGCGGCCGCCGTTGGCGAGACAGAAATGGAAAGGGATATCGATGGCCGCTGAGGTTTCAAGGGGAAGATAGTTTGGCCTGAGGCATGGTGACTGACGTTCTTCGAGCTCCTCCTTCGGGTCCTTTGGCTCATCGTCATCCTCGTCTTCCTCCTCCTCCTCCTCCTCTGCCTCTTCCCCCTCGGGCTCCTCCTCAGCAGGCTTTTCCTCGGAGTCGTCGTCGCTGGCGGTCTCCTCTTTGCCCTGATCCTTGGTGTCTTCGGCAGGGGCGTCGTCGGACTGTGCAAAGAAAGAGGAGAAAAGAACGCAGGTCAGTTACAGCTCGACAATTGAGAGACGCGGTGCCCAAGCTCCAAACCGTCTCCTATGTAGACGGATGTTCTGCGAAGGGAGGGGAAGGGGAGCGTCTGGTAGGAGACAGGAAGGCTTGGGTCGTGGGCCGTGATAATCGCGACGCACCTTGGACTCTGCCTCGGGCGCCTCAGCATCAGCGACGCTCCATGGCGTGGCAGCGTCGACCAGGTCGGTGATGGCGTCCCAGAAACCCATTGCGACTGTGTCTCGACCGTCGATGGCTAGCTAACTTGGGAGAGAGGAGCTGGCGTTTCGATCCGCAACGGCTCGCGTACGTGAGGCGGATGGAGAATGGGTGTGGGTGGAGTGATGTCGTCGACACTGCAACGGAAGGTCGGGATGAGATCGTGAAAGCTCGTCCATCGAGCCTGGGAAAAACCGGGTAGCTAATTGAGACCATCTGATTGGTGCTCACAAACCCTAACCCTATATCGGCGCGAGGTCGCCACACTTTTCTTTTTGAATCTTTTTTCGGGCTGCACCTGCCGCAGTCGTCAATTCCCGCCATGGGCGTGATGAGCCTTGCAGCCCTTCCGTAAAAGCAGGTGGTTTTTGCCTCATCAAGAAGAAGAGGGTTCAAAAATTTTGTTGGAGAAACTCAATTGGGACCTTAGGCATATGTATCAACATAGGGTCGTGCCGTGACAAGTATGGACGAACAGCTGCAAAGGGAAAGCATTCCCTGCAAGGCCTTCACCTTTTTTGGACGCGTTACAACGTCCACAGGTGCTTCTTTTCCCCTCTGAGGTCAGGTAATTGCTAGCTTACTGCTCACATACGGCATGGCTCGATGATAATGATTGTTTGATTCCGAAACCGCCTCATCTTTCCCTACTCCCGGCGCTTGGATATCCAACGGCTATCTCCAGTTCTGTCACTTCACTTATATCATCACACGATCTTGATCTCGTACAAATAGGGATCACCAAGCCAGCAACACCCTCTTCCGCCATACTCGGGTTCTTCCGGTCGACTGCATCACTCACATCTACACCCACTGGCGTCGGCGGGTGAACCGGCACGCTTGGAATCTCCGTGGATCTCCTAGATACACCCGACTCGTTACGCACTCTCATCGACGGCCTTGGTAGTCTGTTTGAAGAATTGGCGTCGGCGTAACAGTAGAGCTCGTCGCCCGGGATTGACTCCCGGGCATTGACAATCTTCAGGATGAGCTCAGCCATATTCATCTCGATGTGGAGCTTGATGAGGTACATGAGGGGATGGAATTGGACGTAGCTGTGGCTGATCAGACGGTCGTGAACCATACAGGGGTTTTTTGGGTGGGGGAGGAAGAAGCGGGTCTTTCTGGGAGCTGGACAAGATGATGTCTCAATCTTACAGGAATGTTGACTGGTTGGGTATGGACATGATGCCAATGAGGACGACCTGGGGCCAGATTCAGCTAGAGAACCAGCTTTGTATATGAAGGGGGCAGTGAAGCGGACGGGTTTTGTGCTCACATCAAGTGATATCGAGATGAAAATCATGCCGATATTAAAGCGGTACAGGTGTTGAAACTTGGTCAATCCACAAGTGATCAACTCCTTCCGGACAAGGTAGATGAAGTACAGGTTGAGGGCCAGATCCAGGATCGCGAAGATGCCCTTCTCAATGCGGTCCCAGACATCGTTGAGGCTCTCCCAGCCCGGGCTGATCTGTAGGCGCGCAGGCATCCAAATGATGAAGACGCTGACGTTAATGGCCCCGATTAACAGGGTAGCTGCCCACTTCAGCCTCCTCACTCGCTTCCGGTCGTACATGATCAGGGCGATGCGGTTGATGATGATGTGCATGATGCATTGTATCTGGTTCGGGTCAGTTGCCAACTGCCTGGTGAAGTGAGGGCTCCGATTTCCGGCGTGGACGGACCTGTACGACCCAGAGACATACTGAGGGCGAAGGAGGGCCGCCTGATAGTAAGCATGGAATCTCACAAGGCAAGCCAGAAAGGAAAAAAAAAAAGGGGGGGGGGTGGGTTGTTCTGGGTAAGGAGACGACATTACATATGCTAAAGAATATCGCGAATCTATCGGCACGACATCAGAAGATGGTCAGAGCATCGGCGGCAGGCGTCAAATGTGAAAGAGGAGAAAAGAAAGAGGGAGTGTGAGGGGAGAGGAATATACGAACCCTGGGGGAATCGCACCATCGATGAACAGAAAGCTGATGATGGAAATTACCACGCTAGACAGCCACTCTGCCGCAATCATCACGATGTAGGGATGCGTGAGGAGATTCCTGGATTTGCGCCATGTGCGGAATGTCTGCTGGACAATTTTGGCACCCGTGAAAGCAGCACATGCCGTAGAGAATCCAAACATGAACGTGATGAGGGTGCGAGAGGTGGGCGATGGAGTAGGCGCAAGCATATTGCTTAGGCCGCATCAGAAGGAAGACAAGATTTGGCGTTTCTGAGAAGACAGGGAGGACCGGCATCACTTCGATTGCTTCTCTGGATCCCAAGGCTCGCTGCGGATGGGAAGATAGATGAACGGATGGCTGACTGGCTCGCCGGGACTGTCGACGAGAGGAAAGGGAAAGGAAGGGAAGAGAGAGGGGGAGAAAACATGTAGACAAGATGCTTCGGAGGGCTCAGTGCGTCATTGCGCCACGAAGAGGCTACAGACATTCTTGGGCAAGAGGAGGAAGCGTGATGGAGAGAGGGAGAACAGAGCGTCGGGAAGATGAGAGTTTGACAACAGGCGACCAGCCTCACATGTTTGAATTCGCCATGACAGGTTTCTTTTCCACGTCGTCTGAGCACTAGCTTCATGGTGGTGGCAGACTTTGACCGGAGATCCTTCCCCCGGGCTGTAGGAGGCAAGCAGCCAGCTTGCTCAGACATTCCCAATACTCTAATACTGTGTATACCAAGTACGATGGTGGGAACGTGCCTCCCGGCAAGGGAGCCTGGGAGCTTCTCTGCCACTGGCACGGAGGACGGCAAATATTGAGGGAAATGAGACATGGGTTTGCAAATTATGAGCGTGGCGGCAAGTAGCTAAGAGAGGTTCCAAACCTCAAAAAGCAAAGTTGCAGCAGAGACTAACACAATGGCTGCAAGGTTTCGGCCTCTTCTATACCCCGAGCTTCTGAGCACTCAGAGAGGGGTGGTGAGCACTTGACCCTAAACGCAAAAGGATATACGCATATATAGCTGTCCACTGGATCAATTGGTTCCTGACGCTGGATTGACTTTGCAGCCTCGATTCAGCACCGGCGGTGATCTCCTCGACAAGACGTGGTAGAATATGGATTCCAACCCCAAAGAAGAAGAAATGGGAAAAGGAAAAAAAAGGAAAAAAGAAGACCAGCAAGAAGACTATTTACTCCTTGGACCACACACAGGCTGAGTATTGAGCGGCTAGCAGGCACACAAAATGATCAATCACCTTCGGGGTGTTGAAAACCAAACTTATCGGCGGTAGTGATTGAATTTGAGGATGTTTCTTGACAAACCTGAAACACGTTACACTGATTTATTGATTTTTCCGAGTGTGAGAAGTGTGTTCATGTCGGCTATGCCGTTGGAGATCTCCAGCTTTGTCCCATTCAGCACACAACGTCGTCTGTGCCGGGGAAATGAGCTTAGTGCTCGAGTGCTTTTGCGGGGAGAGTCTCGGTGGGGACTCACCTAAAGCGACAGCCGTACAACCGAGGTGCAACATGCCAAACCTGTGGCGTGTGTGCATGCATACATTCGTTCCCAGATGACATTTTCACGAGGGGTGAGCTATCGGCGATTGGGCACCCTCGATAGCAATTATGATTCCGAAAAAGATGCAAACTGCCCCTAGCATGCGCCTTCTCCGAGCCTTGCCAGATGACCGACGTCTCGGAGGTAGAGAGAAGGGGTGGGGAGGGGGGACAGAGTTAAGACCACCTCACTGGGCCCTCTCGGCGTCCTGCCTGTCCCGTTCGTCAAACTGTTGCTCCACAGCTTGAGCCTGCGCCTCATCGTACCCAGGAGGTGGCTCGGCCGGCGTTGGCTGCGGCTGCTGTCTCTGGGCCTCCGCAGGCGCCTCTGTTGATGGTGGATCCGACAGCGATTGAGCCGGTGCAGCCTCAGCTCCCGCTGGCGTATAGGGAGGCAAATCGTCGTCATGGACTGTGATTCGCGCTCCCGTCTCCCTGCCGACATCCCGGGCATGGTTGAGTCGCTCATACATCAGAGAGTACTTGCTGTGGTATGCATCAATGCCACCATGGTTGAAAATCAGGGTAAGTTCGATCCGGGGAATGCCGCCTGGAATCCCTCCGCCCGGCCTGGGTTTCGCCTCTGCCTTCCATCGCCAGGCTCCAAAACCCAGCCAGCCACCTCCGCGTGGCTGCGGGTCATATGTGTCAAGTATGAAGGCTGAGAAAGAATGAAATGTTGCCGTCGGCCGCGCGGCGAGGTAAATGATCTGGAAAATTGTCAGAATATCGACCGAAGGGGAACCTTGAGACCAACTTCTGTGTTCTGTTCCCGTCTCTTCCTCCTAAAGATGAACGGAACGACGTAGCGGGCGAGGGGAAGCAGGGCTAAAGAAGAAGAAGAAAAGGAAAACAAAGGGAAGTAAGAATAGCAGAGCACAGGTGAGATCGCTAACCCTCTTGTTTGTGATATAGGCAACGCCGTCATCGCACTTGATCAAAAAATTGGGGTTGTCGGTCCGCAGGCCCTCTGGAACTCGCAGCTCCAGGCTCACATGGTCTGGTGTCTTGAGAACTATATTTTCGTCGTCCAGAGGCTCGATCTGGCCGTTCTGCTTGAGCATTACCCAGCTGCAGTCATGGTCAGCCTGCTTCTCGAGACACGATTCGTCGAGATGCGAGTCGATAACAGCCACTCCACGGCGAGGCGTGTTCGCTGCGATCATGGCTTGGTGCAGCTGAGATCCGAAGTGTATGTCCATGAGGACAATGGCGAAAGAACAACAGGCAAGAAGGCCGTGTGGTATAAGGAACGACACGCAGGACAGAAGGGGGAAGTGGTCGGTCTTTTGAATGGTGGAGGCCCAAAAACAGCGATCGGAGTGAGGGAGAGAGAGAGGGAAGGAGGGATGGAGGTAGATGTGGAGTGAGCATATATGCAGGAAAACGGGGGAGGAGGCATAGCAACGAGGGAACATGGGAAGAAGACGGAGGAGGATGAACATACTTTATCGACATCTCGAGGGCGGGGAGATGTATACAGTGTCGTAGATGTGGCGTCAAAGGTGCTGCGTTTGCCGCGTGGGCACAGGAATGCCTGAGAGTAGCCAAGATGCGAGCAGACGCTGCACGTCTGGGGCAAGGGTATCAGGAATTCGAATGCCCCGGTCCAGACGATTCGTCGCAGTATTTCAGAATGCCAGGGACAACAACAGAGCAGGGAAGGAGTCCACCGATGGAGACCCTGGGCAAGAGACGGTGCGTAGGTCAGGATACCAACCGTGATTGAGTCCCCAGGTTAAGCTGGCAGTGCGCTCCCTTGGATTCGATGTCGACAGCGATAGCGTAATGCCAGGTGTACTGGCTTGACTGGGTAAAATTCGGACGCAACGAATAACTTCTCTGCCTGGGGGTGTACGGAAAGGGTGGCGAGTGTAACCGCAGGATGCAACTTGAGCGTAGTAGCAATAAGACGCCGGGGGTCTTTTCGTTGGATAGGAAGATCCCGGGGGGGGGGGGGTCGGTAGTGGTGTGTGATAATGGCGGCAAGGCTGGACGATATTTTCCACTGTTGCAGCTCTGATCTGACGCCTTTTCACGCAGCGACGATGATGAAAGGATACGATAGCGGAACAAGTGCTTGTGAGCGTAAGGAAGAGCGTGAGGATGAGTGTAAGACTGAGTACATTGAAGGACGTGTGACATGCAGTGACGACGTAGCGTGACCGAGAGTGGTGGCTGCCGCGACAATGGAGGAGGGATGGTGGATTACGTGATCGCGGTGATGATGGAATGAATGTACTGTTGTAGCTTACTTCGTCAATTACTGGGCCAGAAGGTCGACCAGCCAAGGGAGCAGTAGTGGGGCTGGGGGGTTCTTCCTTGGGAAAGGGCCATTAGGGGAGGGGGGCCGCGGATGCTGCTTAAACTTTTGCCACCTGCCCACGGCCCGGCCAATAGTACTGCTGAACATCTACCGTACAGTACTTAGGTACTTGGCCGGGCATGTAACTGATCAACTAATTAATAGACTTCAGCTTCACTTGTCAAGGACTCCAAACGATACTATGCAACACACTGACTGCACTTTGCTCGTCCTCCAGCAGCAGGCAAGACGCAATGTAGGAGCGAGAAGGCCGTACTCTAAAATGTTTCTGTTGTTCCCCGCGCAAATACGAGAGATCAGGAAAGAGGCTCGCTTAGGTATTGACCTCCTTGGAATGCATGTTCTCAACCAGGCAAGTTCAAGGACTTCATAATTTTACATAAACCAAGTCAGTCACTAGGCCTACAAATGTATCCGATACAGTGGCACCCCGTGGTCTAGCCTTTGATGGTTGGACTTGAGTGATCCGGTTGTTATCACCGACCAGTCTCGAAACCCTCATCCTGCGATATCAACTCCTCGACGGCTGCTGGAGACCTATTATCAAATTGTTTGGTCGATCCGCTGCTTTCCAAAGTTTCCTTACAGGACCCACAACGAATGGCCTTCGCCGTATGGTTCCCTGATCCGCCTGGAGTCTCCCTCCTCTGAAAGTGCTCATGTGACATCTCCTCGTACCTGACTATTCCTTGGGCTTGCATCATGCAAGACACGTGTAAATGAGCTTGTCACATCGCAACAACCCATAAGGCTCTATGAGATGCCCGCTAATTAATAATAGTTGGACCAGTAGTCCAAAGGGACTCCGTAAGCTGTAGTCGGTGACGGGAATCGGCAAGGCAGACAGACTGCCTTGCGGAACCACATTCCATGTGATTACCTCTCTAGACCCAGACTTTGAACTCACCGCGTAGGCTCTTTGTACAGATAACATCTTATCCTCGGTGATCAGCGCGAAGGCCTCTGCCCCCACACTCAGGTCAATACTGATCTGGGGATGGTCAAGCTTGTGCTGGTGTGCAATAATCGGCCAAAAGACAAAGATCGAAGAGACGATGATCTTTGAGTTCGGTCACTCCAATTGCTGGACTCCTAGGTGAAGATGGATAGCCCTCAGATTGATGAGATTAGAAGCCAATTCAAAGATACGATTCCGACATGTCAGCGAGCAGGGGAATCCGAGGGCTCTGGTGGAGGGTCCTATGCCTTGGGAGCGCGCCGCCACGGTCCGAAGCTGACAAGGCTCACTCCTGTGACATGCTCAAGTAGTCAGGGAATACGAGTTCGCATAGTTATCCGAGTCCCTACTTGATGGGCTCTAGTGGAAACACAGGACCTCGTTCAGCGATTGGACAAATCATCCTTCACCGCCTGGTTGACGCGATGGTCGCACATCAGAACGAAGTGCCCATTGACTGACCGTGGACGACGACAAGAGGGGGCAGAGCCATGGTACCCAGCAAACACTTAGGCAATGGTTCAGGCAGTAGTGCGGGTAGCTCACATGCTGTGGCTCAGTCTGGGCCACGACTCACCGCAGCGTGTGGTGGATCAAAGATTCCCCCATGCTGCCAGCGCATCGGACAGTGAGAATGGCATATCCCTCACACAGTCGGGTTGAGCTCGTGTGTATACTATTTCGGAGGTCATCCGCCAAGGTCAGATGCAGTACTCACATCTCTTCAAGGAAGGGCACGTCTTACATGTATTTGCGGTAAGGAAATTCTGCTACGGTGCAGTAGAATAGGCAAAAAAAACCCAAAACCACCCCCAAAACGGTATTGATTACCAGATGCTCCATCCACAAAGCACCACTAGAATCTGGCTCATTCTCCCCAAAATTCACACGACTTCCTCAATGGTAACCAGAAGCTCCCTTTAAAAGGTTAAAGCAGCATGTTCCAGAGAAGGGATTAGGCACGGAACCATCGTAAGCTACCTTGTAGCCCTGGAGGTCGTCGGATGCCTGCAGGCCCAGAGCTCTGGAGGCGAGCATGATGTGGGAACATTTTCGCTAACATAATGGCCAATGACGGGCATCGTGAGGGGAATTCCCGTCGTCCGGTGATATGTTATTATCTTCAATAACATGGACTAGCAATAGACTTCGCCGTTATCTTGACGATCATCATAATCACATTAAGTACTTTGTTATTATTAGCACTGCCTGTACGAGTATTTGGAGTGGTACGTATGTATGTGGTGAGATCCGTGGAATCGAAGTAACAGTGGCGAGACGATTTACTTCCTCCGCTTGCTACTCTCACCGCCGGGAATCTTAACCGGGTGAGCCTCAGTGTTGAAAACAAACTCATTGGTCTGGTCGGCCTTGACCTGGTATGCAGCATCCTATGCACAGCCGTCATATCAGTACTCTTGTCGGTTCCATTGACCACTATACGAAGCCTTTTGGGCGGAGCACAACTCACCTCGGCATGGATCAGATAGCTATACTTCAACACCTCTGCAAACCAGAAGCTCTCCTGGAAATTCTGGAACCCACCGCCGCCCACCTCATTCACATCATTGATACTCGAGTAACCACTCCCAACCCTACAGGTTTCATTGATAGCCAGGTACGCCTCCCACGCCCAGTCCTGGTATTTCGGGTCGCCGGTCGCACGATACGCATAGTAGAAGCTCTCTACGACCTCGGGCCGCGTGATGTACTGCGCGTCTGTGATGTAAAAGCCGGCCCGCTCGTAAAATGATTCGTCGCCTTCTGGCACCGGCACGTTGTCGGGCGCATACTCGCCCAACCACATAAAAGTCTCGGGTCCAATGCCGGTGGCTGTCTGATAGTAGGTGTCACGGCACCCGGCCACAAGATCCAGGCCGAAGTCGATATAGGTGGGTTCATTGAGTGTCAAACCGCCCAATATAAAGTTTCCACCGTCGAAACAGGCAACTGGAGAGTAATTGGATGTTTGTCAGCCCTGGCTGGGTTTGGCTATAAGACCCCCCCCTTGTCTGTGAGCTGGCGGGTGTGCTTGTGCTTGCTCCCCAAGAGGTTGGTGCTCAAGAAAAAAAAAGAATAAAAGAATCCAGCAGATCGAGCTTGGAATTACAAACATGGCCCAAGATCCGTGTTTGTCTCCCGTTCCGCAACGAGTGGCCCGCCTCATGGCTCGAGTTACACTTGTAGAACCAGCGGTTTTGACATTGCTCCGGCTTTCTGCCTCAATTTGGAGCAAGCATTTTGGAAAGGAGGCTCGGGAGGAAGGAGCATGTAGGTAGGAGAGTGAAAGGGTTGAGGGAGGGCGGATGATAGCTTGGTTGGAAGGGAGACTGGTGTAAGAGATTGACCGTCCGGGAAGGAAATGAACCAGCTTACGATGCTCCGAGTAGTAATCGATGCCAGACTTGGACGAGTTGTAATAATACGCCAGGAACGTCAAGTCCGGCCTGCTCGTCGGGTGACTAGCAAGATACTTGATGCTGCTGTCCACGGCGAGCACCCAACGATCCTTGTACGTTTCGAATCGCACTGGATCATACACGTACATCTTGATCAGGTACTCGTAGAAGCTATCCGTGCCGCCCGTCCAGCCGCCCTGGCTGTCGACGAAGCTGCCGTTGGCGATCGAGACGTCGGTGCCTAGCAGGCCGGGGAAAGGCTCGCCCAGTTCTGGATTTTTGGGGTGGATGAGATACGACTCGCCCTTCTTTGCTAGATCGCTGTATGTGGGGTCTCCAGTCAGGTCAGAGAGGCGTGTCCACTCGAGAACAAGTGAGCCGATGGTCGCGAGGCCATTGGTCGTAGAGTTGGCGAGGCGAGGAGGGTCAAGATAGATGCTGTTGTCCGGGATACCGGTGGCCGTGTTGAACGCAAATTTCAGGTTATCTCCAAGGCTTTTGGCTTGGGTGAGAATGGTGTCGGCCTTGGAGGTCAGATTACCGTACTCAGACGCAAGAGGACCTGTGAGGAGATCGTAGGCTACGCGGAATACAGAAGATGTTGGTCAACAATGCGACCTCTCACCGTAGGAGGTCCGGCACATGTCTCTCTCCGGAGGTGAGGACAGTAAATGACCCACCAGCAAGCAATCCGCCGAGATAGCGGATGGTCGTTTCAAAGAGCGAGACCACTGTATCGTTGTAGCTGACGCTGAAGTCGATCTCTGGCACATAGTCTAGGATCTGGGTGACCACCTCCGTGTTGCCCATGATCAGCGCCGTGCTGAAGGCATCAATGGCACTTGCACCCCAGCCATTCCTGTCTCTCCCTCACCAGTCAGTCACCCATCCACCTCCGTTCTTGGTTATTAGACCATTTTGCACTGCACTGACCTGTCGTTCTCAAAGGTGTTGGTAACAGGGAGCAACGAGTCGCCAGGAAAGGCGTATTTGTAGTACCCGTCCCAGCTGATCTGGAAGGTTTGCTTCACGGCATCTGCTCGCGTCTGGTTGTATGTGTAAGCCGCAGGGGGACCAGAGTATCTCTTTGTTGGGCCATCGTAGGAAGTCGCTCGCATATAAGGGCCCCGAGGAACGGCTGCCACTTGAGACACCGTCACCAGGGCTGTAAGCATATAATATGGCAACAAATGCATGGTCTGAAGCCGTGATGACTTTTCAGTGAATGCTCAACCCTACCTCACTGAGACTACAAGAGCAGAACGACGGAAAGAGGTGCCAGGCTCCTATAAGATATGGTCTTGGGCTATGGGACAACTGTTTACTTTTATAAACCTACTTTGTTGAGCTACCACCACGAAGCATATTGCAGATCACAAGCCCGGGAGATTAGTTGATTAACCTTGCACATCTATACGGAGTACGGCCGTTGACTGCAGCATCCATGACCCTGCTACCCAGAATATGATGATGGTGAATATCGAGTGCTACTCGATGCTTTGTGCTCATGAGACTGGCTGCTGCAGATCCCCCAGTAGCTTGTAGCTAAGCAGCGGTAGGTTCGTCCCGCGGCTCGTCACCTGCATGGAGTCACCATATGAGGCCAGGACAGGGTAAGGGCGGTGGAAGAAACGATGAAGAGGGTGTAGGGGTTGGGAGGCAACCGGGAAATGGGAAGAGACGTTCTGCGAGGTGAAGGAAATCTCATCGACTGAATGACCAGGCTCTCTGAAGCAAGGTCAGTTGCCTGATTCTCAGGCCCGAATGCTGGCGGATGATTTCTTGTTCTCATAATCACGAGAGGCATCTAAGAGGTCACCAGATGATGCAACTGGTATAGGTCCACAGATACCTTCCGTAACAAGCAAGCTGTATGGACCAATGTGTTGCAAGCGTGAACGAGTCCCGTGTGGCCCGTCAGACACCAACATTGCTAGTAGTAGAGGCCGTGTCCTCTAATACTGCATTAGCCCAGGACCCTAACGAGATGGTGATGACTGTTGGGGTGCACAAGGCCGGGACCGAGCGCTCTGCCATTATTCGATACTCTGAGGCGCAAGAAGACGGGAAGGGGATTGCAGCTTATGGGTAGCATCGATGTGACTATACGTTGCATGCAGAGAGGGGTCAGGCGAATCGGCCAGTGCAGTATTCGACAGGTTGGAGCAGTCATTGTGCACATGTCCTGTCTTTTACCTTGTAAAAAGACTGACTTGGCGAAGTCCCCAATATCAGGACCTGAATGCCTTCATTAGTGAGCAGAACTCGATCGTGCGGGGAAAGTTTGGGTCAACCCATCGCTTGAATTGATGAGACGTCGTCGACTCTTGCGTCCTGGGCCACCAAGCTTGTCTAATCGGACCCGCGCAGTCAGCAGGGAAGTTCTTCAAAGATGCCAGTCAAGTATTCAGCCAGGACGTTGCACGGAAGCCGATGAGGCATAAACTTAGCCGAGCAATAAACCAGGGGTGCGGCAGACGTGTGCTCTGTTCTCTATCAAGAAAAGAGTCTGGCTGCACAGGAGAGTTTCTTGCTCAATTCGTGCCAAGAAATGAAAAGCCAACTATGCTCCGGGCAGGACCATGGTAAAGTTCCAGGGAACCAAACGCCTCGGCGGCAAGACACTCACAGCCAGACAAGACTCCACCTTCTTCCCCTCCACCCCTGGTCGGGTCGTGTCGTGTGAGCCAACATGCACCTGGTAGGCGTGGCATTTGGTAAGTCCAAGAGGGCGACTTGATGGTCTCAGCCTACTGCTGTGCGCGTGAGCAACGCGTGCGACACCGCAATCTGTAACTCAGGTCGAAAAAGATATACAAGGCCGAGACATTCGATGCATAGCTGGCTGGCGGGAGTCGCCCACGCCTGCCCCAGGACCATGACCGATCCAACGTGGAGGGGCAATGCCCTCCTCCGTCCCTGGTGAAAGGAGATGGTGCCTTGTTAGATCTAAGTTTAATCTCACGTCCACCGTGTCAGTGTCGATTGTGTGAGAGCGCACCCTTGCAGGGGAAAAATGCTCACGCCTCACGCCTCATGCCCAATGTTTCCGCTCCCGCATCCGAGCCGCATTAGTCCGCCTGAATACGGAGGTATAGGGTACCTAGTGGCAGTCATAGCACCATATGACAATAGTAGCAGCATGTAATACCATGCATGCATGGCGGCGTTGCGCTGTGCCAGGGTGGTCTGCCAACGTCTCCACAAAAAGATGCGCCCACTGCAGTCTTGTATGTCCCGAGTAGACAAAAGCCTTCAACCGAGGCGGGAGCAAGGGTCAGGTAATACCCAATGATTCAGGGCCGAAACGTTGAAGGGAAACATATGCCGTGACACAGTCAAAGGTGTGCCTGTGGTGGTGGCCTCCTTTCGAAGCATACTTCCGGTGCAGATTAGATGAGATGTAAACGAGGTGGGAGGATGGCGTACCTGTGCTAAGATGATAGACCCAGAGCGTCGACAAATCCAATGGCAGTTGGCCCAGCAGGAAGAATTTGCGGAGACAGGGCAAGTTGGCAAATTTCATTGCTTGCCTTAGAAAGGGGGGGGGGGAAGGAAAGGCACAAAGTTCAGTCATACAAGGCAGGAGGAAAGGTGGAAAGGGGCCGGGGATGAATTCAATGGAAGGAAGGAAGGCCCGGTATCAGCAGTCCCTGCCACAGAGGATAACATTTTGCTCACACCCTGGGGGGTACCTGCTATAAGAGACAACCCTGATATGACTTGATCTAAATTGTGCTGGCAAGGTACGTGCAAGAGTCAAGAGCACCTTTGGAGAAGAAGAAGAAAGGGTGTGGGGGGGGAGGGTGGGGAAAGAGAGAAGGAAAAAGAAAAGGCCATATCAACTGTGCATCGAAGAGCCAGACTGTTAGTTGATCGCTTGTATGAGATGGGAGGTTGCTGTTGAGACTGCAGGTAAGAAGACACCATGAATTGAATAACACTTCATCTTGATCATAGGCCGCTCGCTCCCAATCGACTAGCAGATTCACCAGGTACTGATGGGTTGTCCATACAACTCACTCCAGGTAGATCAAAACAACGATGCCACACACTATATTCATAAGACAAGGTCCGACCTATCAGTCGACGGATTGGTATATGCGCCGATGATAAAACTCCAGGCCCCGGATGCCCTTCACAACCCTTTTTTTGTGTCCACGTTAGGCCATTAAGCAGGTACAAATTCCGCAGAGTGCCTTCCAACCAAATATGCAATATGTACAGAGAACCGAGCCTTTGAATATATATCGTCACGCGACCAAGAGGAAGGGGAAGGGAAACAAACAAGGAATAAACAATCCGTAACCATGCGAATGTCAAACACTCCTCACGCGGCAACATCACAGAGACTATCATCACTCTCACAGTCAGTCATAGTCGCATACCCTTGGTCCTCTTCCATGCCTATGGCACTCTTGGTCACGTTGACACACCGCTTGACCATCTTCTGCCGGAGGTCGCGGTCGAGGCCGGGCCTGTCGTCGTCTGAACTGCCGATCCATATCCTCAGGGTGCCTGACAGGCGCTCGAGTGAAGTGGAACAGGTCTCCGCCGCGACAGGGTGTTGGTGTAAACGATCCATGAGCTGGAAGGCGGCGGTACAACCCAGCAGTGACAGGCCCTCGGTTGAGGCAGGTAAGATGCTATCAACGACGGACAGAGCGTTGGGTGGTGGGACTTCGTAGCGCTGTAGGTGCGCAATGGCCATGGCACAGCGCAGGGCGAGCTGCACATCTGGGTCGGGTGCGATCGAAGACAAGGGTGCGTCGATGAGCGGCGGCACGCCTTTGCTGTACTGCGGGTGCTTATCTGGATTCTGGCTCGGGCCTAGCGCTTTCAAGACGGCGGCGATATTGGCGCCTCGCTTCTCGTCGGAGAGGAACGCCCTGGCGACAAGCGCCCGCAGTTGAGCGTTGGAGCCAATAGGGGCCACCTTGATGGCTGTATGAATATCATCGGCCAAGACCTGTTCTTCATGAGCGCTCTTATCTTCTGCACCCGCCAGGCTGGCGGATAGCACCCGCTGTAGCATGAGGCTTGACCACCAGGCAGCGACGGCATCCATAGGGGACCGCACGGCCGGGTCTTCGACGACCGCATCCATGCCGTCGACGTCTTCATCAATATCAAAAGTAGTCGGACGGTTGAAGGCTAGGTTATGCGCGCGTTGCACGATGATGTCGTTCAGGACATCGTCACAGCTCTGCTCGACGAGGAGCGCCAGGTGGTCTGGAAGCTCATCATCTGGGGAAGGAGGTTCGATCCGGCGGAGGGAGTTTGTCAGGCGGTACAGCTGCCTGGCCTCGTTCCACTTGGACCTGGCTAACTTGGCTGCCAGTATGTTGTGGAGCGCCTGGTTGCCGAGTTGCCAGAATAGGATGCGGATATGCAGAGCACTCAGCATTAGTCGCAGTGGTGTGTCGGGCAGGGTTCGGGAGGCTAGCAGTGTCAGGGTCAGGCGGCTCTTGTTGATCTCGATATCGCCGCCAGCCAGCTGTGCATCCAACGCGATGGTCCAGGCCTTGACGCGCGCAGTTTCTCGCTCTTCGGTCAGTCCAGTTAGCATCTGGTAACCGTGAACACCAATGGTATTCCGCAGGCTGAGTTTCATCGTCTTCAAGAGCAGCGCGGCCGCCTCGAGGAAGAAATTATGGCGCGGCACCCAGACGGTCTGGATGGCAGTGAGCCACGCCTGCCTCCTGACGTTGATAGGTGACGCCAGTGATGGAACCGCCTGAAGAGCGGTATTGCTGAGCTGAGACTTTTGCGTCTTGGGAGGTCTCGGTGCGAAGAGGGACGGCACGAAGACCCAGAGCAGGGTGCCAAGGAGTAGGAGGGATTTGAGGGTTGAGATGGTATGGGCAAGAGAGTATTGCTGGCCGGCTAGGCTGATATGCGACTCCGAGACCAGACGCCCTAACAGGTGGATTGGCAGGGCGAAGAGACCACGGCCCTCGGGGGATGCATTGCTCTGCTCCCTCTCGCGGAGAGACTCGACGAACATGAGGCCAGCCAAAGAGCCAACCATGAACTTGCCGTAGAAGGGCGCATTCTGCCACCGGTTGTTCTGCATCTGCTGTTGCTGCTGTATCTGCTGCTGTCGCATGACGGCGGGAGTCTGTTGAAAGCCTTGCTGCGGCACGGGGTAAGGCCGTCCTGCCGCTAGCTGGGCGCTGATGATGCGCTTCATGTCGTCGGGCACGGGAATCATGCCCTGTGGATCCAGGGCCCTCGGGGTGCCGACCGGCGTGTTCATAAATTGCGCGCCGTCCTGTCCAAACTGCATGCTGCTGTTCTGGTTCTGGATCGGACTCATCGTGCCATTCATAGCGCTCGCCATAAACAACTTCTCGAATGCGGAGATCCTCTGCTGCATCGTGTTGTTCTCGTCGGTGAGACGATTGTTTCGCTTCTCCAGATGACGAATGTACTCGGTTGCCTTGCTCAGAACCTGTGCCCACATATGTCAGTCAAGCAGAAAGAGGAGGCTGAAGGTGCTGAGTCCGATCTGGCACACTCACTGTAGCTTTGTTGAGCTTATGAGCCGGGGTCAGGCCATGCAGTTCCTCCCTGTCCTCGGTGGTGTCTTCGCCGCGCGCGCTCTTGGACAGCACCCGCAAGCTCGGCACGCTGTCCCGTAGCGCCGCGATCTTGTCATTGAGGTTCGTCCTGTAACGCTTCTCGATCATGTTGTGGGCTGTCTTTTTGACGGGTTGCTGGCCATCTTCATCCTCGTCGTCGTCCAGATCGTCATCGTCCGCCGACGACTTCCGCTTCCGACTGCCAGATTTGGACGGGTCGGGGGAGAGGTTCTTGTGGCCCTCGCCAGAGCTTGACTGGGGGCTCAGCTGGCTGGGCTCGCTCTTTGGCGACTGATACTGGAGGTGCGGCGGCATGGCGATGTTTCTCAGCTGCTCCTGCTGGGCGGGCGTCAGGGCTGGCGGCATGGCGACAGGGCGAGACGCAGAGTCAAGTCCCTGGCTGTTGGCAACAGCAGCAGCACTCTGCAAGAAGGCGCTGAAGAGATCGACGCTGGAGGGCTCCCGGCCGTCTGGCCGCGGGCGGAACTGGAGGTTCTGGTTGGCAAAGGAGGCAGTGGGCACGTTCCAGTTGTCGGGAAATAGGTTCAGGGCGTCGAGGGAGTCCCCGTCGCTGGGGCCCAGAGGGGGGGTGAATTGGTTTTGGTCGGCCCAGGCAGCGCTCGCACCGAAGTCGGGAAAGGCCGGGTCGGGGCCAGTCGAGGTGATAGGGTCTGTATCGGGTGTGGGAGCGGCGGTGCGGTTGAGCATCTGATAACTGGGAGGAGAGACTGGGCCGGAGGAGGAGGCTGAAGCGGAATTTGGGGCTGATGTTGCTGCTGGGAGGTGGTGGGGGTCGTGGGACCGAAAATCGAAGTTTGTATCGAGGCCGGCATCCCAAGGCTGGGGATCCCGCTGTTGTTCTGCCATTTTTGCTGGCAAGACGGAGGGTGCCGGGTGGTGGCCCAGGAGGGTGATGCTGCGGAGGTATTGCTTAGGCGGTTGCGTTTATGCAAGAGTGGTTCGACATGAACGCGTGACTGCCCTAAGCGATGAGAGGGAGATGGGCCGTGTGTGGTCAGGATGGAGCAGGGACTCGAGTCGAGGGCTGGTCACTATGGTACCGGTCTCAGCTCGGTCCGTTCCCGACTGGCAGGCCCTTGATCTAGAATGCAGTAGATGACGATGAGGCTCTCCAGACAACACGATATATGCCGAGGAGCATACCACGTGCTTACCACTTGAGGGGTCTGACAAGAATCCACCACCAGCAGCAGTAGAAGTAGCAGCACTCGACACCACGTTATCAGAGACAGGCCCAAACCCGAATTTTGGGACTCGGTGCAGGGGCGGCACGGCTGCCCAGTCTTGGCTGGTCAGTCTTGGCCTTGACCGAGAGGGAATTGTAAAGGATCTTTCGATCCCTCTGCCCTGCCCTGTTCTGTCCTCGATTCTGCTTTGCTCTGCTGTTCTCTGCTCGCTTGGCTCTGCTGTGGGGGTCTTGGTCCTGCGATGCTATGCTAGTGCAGATGCGAGAAGACCCGTCTGTCTGCCTTTTCACACCAGACAGCTTGGGTTAGCCAGCCTCCTCGGCTTCAACGTTCAACGTCAAAGTCAACGTCAAGGCCGATGCAGCTAGGCTATGCGTCGTGCGCTGCCGGTGGAGGTGATAGTGGTGGTGACGGTGGAGAGAGTGCCTCGCTTTCTCTCTCTCTGTCTCGTTTGTCCTGCTGGATGGGCCGATGACGATGACGGATGCCGGCCAAAGTAGGATAGAACACCACCGGTCAGGGGTGGGGTTGGAGGGGGGGGGGGCAGAGATGGTAGGGGACGGACGGTACGTGGTGTCAGACAGACGGTGAGACGTTTCATTCGACGGTAGGCCTGGTTAGCTGGGTGTGGTGTAGACTGACTGCACTGTATGCTGTGTGTCTCTCCTCGTCCTGCGCCGTGCCGCGCGCGAGATGGGCAGTAGGCGGAGAATTGCGGGTATCCGTATGGAATCGTGGCCTGGTTTGTCTGTGGCCAGTGTGTTGGGCAAGTCGGTCGGATCGTGGACGAGACAAGAGAGGGGAGCATGGGCAGGTGGATCGTACGAGAAAGAAAAGAGAACAGAAGCTGATCAGACCACCCGGAGCGGGAAGACAACCTCAGAAATGGGCATTGACGTTTTCTTGCTTGGGAGGAGGGGAGGAGCCTTGGGCAGGACCCTGGGCGGAGGCTGCCGAGGCGACAAAAGGGAATCATTAGGCGACAGGCCCTCCCCTGCCCCGCTAGGTCCTGCCTGTCCTTTGGCTCTGAGGTCCTGACTGGACACAGGCTGAAGACTGACTTGCACGGGGGGAGGAAAAGTCCCTAGCCGGCCCCTCCATCCTACAGCTTCCAGGGGGTTCCCAGGTGTTCAGTAGCAGCAGTGTCAGGGTTGATCCAGATCGCATGTGGCTGGCTGGCTGGCTGGCTGCCACTCTGTGTTCACCATGGTATGATAGTGATGATAGTACGGGTAATACTATAGGAAATTACCGAGTCGCGCTATGCCCTCGACATGCAACACCACTACTACACTACGAGGCAGTTCATTCTGTAGTATCCTGCCTGCCAGCCCGTCGCCTACACCACCATCTGTGCATCACCCGTCACATCACCTATCAACCCCCTGGGCCTTTATCGGCTCAGGCCGCCTGAGCCTGCGTGGCATGGCAGAGCTGTGCAAGGATCTTTACCTCTTCCTTCCCTCCTAGTACTGCCCATTGCCTCATCGCCCGCTGATCATTTCCGCGTCGACCTCTCACCTCGCACCTCCCCCGCCCCTACCCTTTTTTTGCCCCAGACAGTACCTGGCAACAGAAATGGCAAAAAGAGCCATTGAATCATTTCCCTCCTCCGGACCTGGGTTTTGCAGAACTTTATGCTCATTTATTGACGAATCTGAAGTGTTTGCCAATGTGTGTGCTGCTGGACTTTGGCAAAGAGAGGAGGAGGTCGAGTAAATGATCTACAAACCTTTTTCACCACACAACATAGAGGGGGCGAGAGCCAGAGAGAGCCAAGAAGGCCCAAGATGCAGAGTCCAAACTCAGAATTCAGACGCAAAGGTTGGGTCTCGGACTTCAGACTCGGTCCAAAGGATTCAAGGTCCAAGGTCAAGATCCAGGTGGTCAAGAAATCCGGGGCTTGCGACGCCATCGGCTTGACCCCGTCCTTCTCATTCAGCTGAGATGAATAGCCCCTCTCGCCCCCTTCAGAGACATCTAGAGTCTTTGCCACATTGCGTCCATCTATTTCCTTTACCGCTTCTCCTCGCCGCCGCCTCTCTGTCAGCCTTCGGCACCATGCGTCCCCCCCCCCCTTTGGGGACCGTTCTTGGTGAATTGCTCTGCAATATGTACCACCAAACCCAATTCTATCAATTGCTCGCCAATCGCGTTGAGGGAAATTCGTTTCAGGATGAGCAGGAAAACGAGGTCAAGTCTTCATCGTATGAGGAGAATGATGTGCCTGTCGTTAGCTTCTCGACAGCCTTTTTCTCCGTGTGTCGACCTGTCTCCCGCCTTCTCTTTGCCCCCTGGCTGTCAGCCTCAACCTCCATCATCTCTTGTACGATGAGGGGCCCGGGCCCTTTCCGATTCTGTTCCCGAGGTTCTGATGGCACTTGTTGTCGTGCTTTTAGCAACCTATTATTTATCAGGCAGGCAGACAGTGCGCCATTTTCTGCCTCATCGCGACGAAGTAAACTATTCTCTCCAGATGGCTGCATCGGCTGGAGATTATTCCTTTAGATGCCCTCCTCACTACTTACCGTAGCGCTATGTACATAGTACGTGTCTCATATTGAGGGTTTTTGCCCAGAGACGGCGAAACCCTTGCTCGGGGAATATTGCAAGATACTCCCCAGGCGGACACTTCGATGTTTGTGGCCAGCCAATGATCCGTGTGTGTATATGTGATTTTCATTGCGTCAACGCCCCCTGTCGGCAAAGCACGGTTAGTTTGATGAACCCTATGTCATTATGGTGAATGTAAAATGTACTTTCATTACCTAGTACCACTGTATGATGGGAATATTTATGGTGTGCTGCCAGCATCTCTCTTATATTTTCACTTTATAAGCAGAAAGGCTAATTCTGTTTTGTCTGGCAGTCGATGAGACGTTGGCCTCCTACCCCGTCCCAACTAGAGATACGGTGGTGAATTGTCTTACTCGTCCATCCACAGACGGCCACTGCTTAGCTACGGCAGTTGAGCAGACCAAGTTTCGACCCCGTGATGGTGGCGCAAGGGTACTCGCACTCTACGTTGTTGTATCCTGCTGCGCAACCGCAAGAGAACCCTCATCTAGCCGCGTACTGGAAGCTCGGAGAGCGGGGAGACCAATCGGAAATTGTCACGCATCTGCCGCTGCTCGTGTAGGATCTGACCTGGGCGATGTGCCTGGACGATGCCATGGTGTCCCCTTTCTCTCGAGGGAATCAACCCTTGAGCTGTACATTTATCCTTACGTCTTTGATGCGTCACAGCCTCCGAGAGGAACAACATGCATAAGGTTGACCCTTGTATTGATCCGAGGAGAAAAACTTTAATCAAAACAAATCAGGATTAATAAATACTGACAAATCAGAACCATCCTTCAAAGCGGCTCAGCCGGTGTACGCTTTTCGTACACATGTCTAACTCCTGAGCGTTGCTCATCATGCCTTAGAAGCCATGAGGCATCAGCATGACAGCATAATTCTGGTCTTCAGTGGTCATGTTATATGAAAAGCCAAGTGAGTCCAAACCCCGACCAGTCCGTCGAGCAGTCAGTTCCCGTCAAAAGGGAACAAGATAATGGAAAAAGAAAGAATGATAAAAATATAAAAAAAAAAAACACGTTGAAAGTCATTACACAGACACGACGTGGCCGCAGAAACACGAGGATAAAGTTCCGACCGCAGCAGCCTGGCTAGGCGCGGGTACATACAAGGACTCTCCCTCTTTCTTGTTTTGATCATCTTGCCAGCTAGCCTGCCAATCTACCATATCTCTTCATCGCTCGCCACCATCTGCAGCGTCGGTGTCTTGGGCTCCATCCTGCGCATCCTCTTTCGGTCCGCCTTGGTCACGAGGCTCGGCGTGATGGGGATCACGGGTGAGAAGGGTTGGTACGGCGAGTACGGGACCGGGTTGCCCGTCAGAGGCGTCCGCGCCGTGTGCATGCCTCCTGGCGACATGGGCCCGGCACGCTCAAAGACCGTTTGCTTAACGGAGCGATCATACGTGTTGGGCGACATGAGGCCGGGGTCGTAGGCGCGCAGTGGAAGGGCGCCGCCGGTACGGACGGCTGATGGCGCGTTCGGGCGCGAGAAGGAAGCGCCTGGCTTCGGAGACGAGGGCAGAGATGGGAACCTGTTGACACCAGGTTTGGGGGATGTGGGTAGGCCGGAGGTCGGCTGGGCGTTGCGGATCAAGCCGGACTGCGAGGTCTCGGAGACGGCGGACACAGGATCTGCCTCCGTCGTGGCCATAGATATGTGGCGGAAGTGAGCTGGCTTGTCTCGGGCACCACGAGGCTCGTCCTCATCCGACTCAGACACGTCCCCGCCTCGTGCCGCACTCCGGTCCTTGCCCTTCATCGCTGCAATGCTGCCGATCATCCTCTCGTCGATGCTCTGGGTGCTCTCCGGAGACAGATCGTCAGGAGGCGTCAACGGGGCCATGTGGGCGCCGTTGCGCAGGGGGAGGAGCTGGTCGGTGGGAACAGGCGGCGGCCTGGCTGGGGCGTACTGCCGCGGCGGAATGGCGTTCATCTCCTCGCCGGCGTACTGTGGGAACGTGCCCGACATGGGTGTCATGATGGGTGAGGAAATGCTCATCGGGGCCGTCTGCTTTTTCTTGAGCGGCGACTTGAGGGCCGACAGGATGGATGAGGTCCGCGACTCCTTCTTCTCAGCCTTGCTGAGGTTCAGGTTGGCTGGCTTGTTCCTCTCCTTCCTGGACGATGATGTGGTTGACGACGAAGCCCGCTGTGGTGCAGGGGCGGGGAGGACGGGTGCCTGGAATTCGACGCCCGCCTCCTTGGCCTCCTCCTGCTCCATCACGTACTTGTACATCTGCTCGAGCTGTGCCTGCGCCATGGCTTTGTCCTTTTGTACCACCTGCTGGTCAACGTCTGGGTCAACGCCGGGTGCGCCTCTGTTGGTCGAGGTGGGCGATGGTAAGAAGTAGGAAGAAGGCGAGGTGGCCTGCGGTTCCTGGAGGTGGAGGGTAGGGATCTGGAAGCCCGTAGAGGTGGGCGAAGGGAGCGAGAAGTTGCGAACGTGCCCCCGGGTGGGACTCTGGGGCAGCTCGTGCAAGACCGGAAATGGTGGCTTCTCCCACTGAACTTCTTGTTGGGCCTGGATAGCAGACTCTGGCTCCGAGAACTTGGTGCCGTAGTAGTGTTCCTCCCACAGGTCGAGTTCCTCTGTAGCTCGCAGCCGCTCGCGACGCTTCTTAGACAAGGCAAGGAGGAGGAGGGCGACTACCACCAGGGAGAAGGCGTAAGAGCCGACAATGGCACCGATCTCTGCTGGTAGATATGCTGGGTTCCGGATGGCGTCGGCAGCACCAGGAGGTCCTTTGTCTGGTGGCGGCGCGGGGTTCCAGTCGATCCCAAGAGGGTCGTATTTCCTCGACTCGACCTGCTCACCTGATGGTGGTGACGCGGTGGCAGCGACAACAACAGTTCTGAGGAGAAACGAAGGGAACGACAGTAGTAGGAGGATAGAGAGCGACTTCTCGTGTGTGATGAAGCCAGTGGGCATGATGAGGTTAGCCAAGGTTGGGGCCACGGCTATTTGAAGTTCTGAGGTGAGTGAGGGAGAGATGCCCAGCCAGACGACAGTGGATCAAGCTCTCATGCGGCCGAGTCGCATTGTGATTTTGAAATGTCGAGTGCAGTCCGGGGTTTGCAGGAATGATCAACCTCCTGAGGGGGCACGAGGAGACAAGACAGAGTGAGGGCTGGGTATATAGCGGCTGTTGATACGGCGGTGTTGCAAAGGTGAGGGAGCGGACCAGTCCTGGGTCCTCCGCTCCGCAGTCCTCATGCCGGGTTTTTGATTGTCGGCCACCAGCCAGGCCCTGCTGGGCCGCCAGGGTGTGACGAGGGTTTTCACTTGTCGAACTTGTGCCGTCAGGAACAAGGCACATAAGCACCGGCGGCTGCTGCAGGGCCAGACAGGCATCTCGTCGAATCGCACTGGTCGAATGCGGATGGCGATCGCAACCCCACGTTGGACGTGCAGGCGGGAGAGCATGGTGATGTGCTTGATCTGGGACGTGGTTGGATGAAGGAGGCAGGGGGCCAGGCACTTCTAAGCGCCGAGCAGGACGGCGGGTCGTGTCTGATTGGTGTGGCTGATGTTCCCCGCCCGTTAGATATTGCAGTTCGCCCAGAGGAATCGATAGGGGGTCTCAATGTCCATTGGGTGGCCTCCTCGCTCTACCATGACAGTACCACGGTAAAATCTGGTCGTGCTGTTGGGTAGCACTAGTAGCAAGTCCGATCAAAGAGCGATCTGCAAGCGAACCCTCCCAGTGCCTCCTATTCCTCCGTCTCTCCCTCTTGCACCTCGTTTTCTTCAGCCCTGAGCTAGCAGGATGCCCCTGCCCTCCTTTAGCGATTCATGTGACAGACAGGATTACCTCGCAGCAGTGATATCGGATCAGTGAGGTGACTGACTGCAATGCCTCCTCTGATGGGTCTCCACTGTGACTGGTGGGTGACTGGTGACCGACCATCTGTTGGTTGTTGTGTTGGGGCGACCATTTCTTTCGAAGTGCTTTGGATGAGCTATCACGGTCCTGGTATGCTGATAGATCTTGCTCCTCTCGGTGTAGAAGAATACCTCCCACTGCTTGCGACTGTTGAATGCATGGATACTGTGGTAGACTTGGTCGAGTTGTTCTTTGGTAGAGAGGGTGTGATCAATTTGTGACCAAGGTTGTGATTGGTTATGGCCCCTTCAAGGAAACAGACACACCACTGTGGCAGAAATTTGCTGACTGCATCTGAAATGCATCTCCTGTTCAAGATGTGATGCTATCACGTCCCATCGAATGAGTACAGCGCCAGAAGACTGAACATGACTCAGATCAGCCAGGAGTGAGCGCTGTTTGTTGTTCATCAGCGTGTAAAGTCGCTCCTGCCTCATGTACAGTATCACAGTACATCCAGTAGGTGCTATACAGTACTTAGTATGTACGTACCTGCCTGATTAGCTAAGCAGCTTGTCAGCCAGAAGCAGCTGACCGCGCGAGTACCGTGCCAGATGCCTGAGATACTGTGGCGATGTACGGCCTACGACGTACGCGACAGGACGCGCCACACGGGATTGTCTGGAAACATAGTCCTTCCCGAGAGCCTGCACAACGATATGCTTCAAGCCTACATCTCGATCTGCGCGTTTCTGAATCTCAGTTCGGCTCTGCTCGTTGCCTCCGTGAGAGAAAGGAGCGAGGCTTCGTGCGGCTGCTGGATTTGTTTGTTTGCTTCTGGGCTTGGTCGTCCCCATGGCTGCTGTTGCTGCTGCTGCTTCACCATTGGCTCAGCCAGGCTCTTCCACCGTTTTCGACAACCTGAACGACGCACAATGCAGGGCGGTTTGCTCAGAGGCCTCGACGGTCGCCATCATGGCGGGCCCTGGGAGCGGCAAAACCCACACCCTGACCTCGCGCATTGTCTGGCTCGTCGACGCACTTGGCTACCAGCCTCAGAACGTCGTCGTCGCCACCTTCACCGTCAAAGCTGCTCGTGAGATGCGCGAGCGTATAGGCAGGGCCCTGGGCCATGCACGCGGGAGCAAGCTTGTCCTGGGCACCTTTCACAGCATCGCCCGTCGGTACCTAGCCGCATATGGCAGACACATTGGCCTGGACCAGAAATTCAGCATTGCCGATGATGCAGACTCTAGGGCCATCATCAACCGCGTCTGCAAACGTCTGCAGCTCAGCATTGACCCTGTCCAGGCCCGGGCGTGGGTCAGCAAGAGGAAGGCCAAGGGCAAGGAGTGGAAACCCACCCCGCTGAGGCGAAAGCGGAGCGGCGAGGCAGCAGAGGGCTCGAGGGCGTTTGAGGCCTGTTACCAGGCGTATCAAGATCATCTCGAGAGATCTAACCTTCTCGACTATGATGACCTGCTTGTTCGCTGCGTGGAACTCCTCGAGAAGCGCCCGGCCTGCGTATCTAACATCGAGGCCGTGCTCATCGATGAATATCAAGATACAAATGGGGTCCAGTACGACCTCATGCGTCTGCTCGCGCAGACGAGGAACCGGATCACGATTGTCGGCGATCCGGATCAAAGTATATACGGGTGGCGGTCGGCGGAGATTGCCAACCTGAGGCGGCTTTTTGATGACTTTCCGAGGACTGACCAGATCTCTCTCGAGGAGAACTACCGCTCCTCGCAGGCTATCCTGGACACCTCCCTGAGTGTCATCCAGCAGGACGCCAAGAGGTACCAGAAGGTGCTTAGACCAGTCCATGACAAAGGTACTCGGCCCACATTGAGACGTCTAAGGACCTCAGCCGAGGAGGCCTCGTGGATAGTCTCCGAAATACGTCGTATGCAGATCATGTCAGGGCGCATGATCGGACCTGAAGATGTAGCTATCCTTCTGCGATCAGCTTCCCTGTCTAGACATCTCGAGACATCCCTCGGCAAGGCAGGAATCGCGTACAGGATGGTGGGCGGCTTCAAATTCTACGAGCGAGCGGAGATCAAGGTCCTTCTCGATTACCTCAGGGTCATTCACCAATCGGAAAACAACGATGCCCTGGCCAGGGTGATCAATGTACCCAAGCGCGGCATTGGAGATGCCACGATCAAGGCTCTGCTCGAGGAAGCCGAGCGGTCGTCCCTGAGCCTCTGGAACCTGCTAACCCGACACTGTCGAGGTGATCGAGCCGCCAAGACCAGTATCAAGAAGACAGTCGAGCAGAGGATCAGTGGTGAACTGATCCGTCTGGTTCTTGACATACAGAAGAAGGTCCGACAGCCGCCAGGCGAGTGCCCTTACACATTGGTCGACATCATTGATGATGTCCTGGCGAGGCTCTCGTTTGAGAAATATCTTCAGGATTCATACCGTGACGAGTACGAACAGAGATGGGCCAATGTGCAAGAGTTCCGGGCGCTTGGAAGTGACTTCATCCGAGGTGCCAATACTGACGTTGAAGACGATCTGCCCGAGATCGTTGGGCTGGATCAGGCCAAAGACGACGACATCCTTACCAGGTTCCTAGCCAACGTCTCGCTGGCTTCAGACGCCCAGAACAAAGGCCAAGACCAGGCTTCGACGCCCATGGTCACCATCTCTACCATCCATGCTGCCAAGGGTCTCGAATGGCCTGTTGTCTTCATACCAGCAGCCTACAATGGATGCATCCCTCACATGCGCTCCGATGACACAGATGAGGAGCGCCGGCTTTTGTATGTCGCGATGACACGGGCCAAAGCTTTATTGTACATCAGTTGCCCGTTGGTGAGCACCTCGTACGGTGGACAGGCCGAGGTAGAGCTATCAGTATTTCTCGAACCTGTCGCGAAACTTTTTGGCAGGATCGGGCCTGATCTCGAATGCCATCGACTGGAGACGGTTGGGAGGATTCTTGGGCGCCAGGTTCCGACTCAGCAGTTGATTTATGACGGTCTGCCTGGTGGGTTCAGTCCAAGTGACGATGTGTACCCCGAAGATCCTGCGTCACAGCAAGATGAGGCGGGCAACAATCCGTTGTGGGATGATCCCTCGTCTGAAGCGCCTCGGAGGAAAAGGCCGCGGCTGACCGGCCCAATGCATCATACACAGGGTGGCGAGGAGCTGGCGTGGGTAAGGAATTACTCAACGACTATGGAGCAGCAACAACCAACATTCACAATGGCCTCCCAGCTCGGCTTCGTCACTGCCGGCTCTCACCAAGCAGCCTTTGGATCACTCGATCCTGCCGCTGGCGCAGCAGTGAGCCGGGGCCCCAAAAAGAGCAAGGCTGCTCCTACAAGAGGTCAAACCACACTGCTCGGCTTTGTCAAGGGTCGATCTGCGAAGGGACCTCTTGACAACCCAGACTGTTCGCACTCAGGTTTGCAGCGTCTAGAGATGGAGTCCCGTGTCTCAAGACCGAACAACGCAGAAGAGGGCCAAATAGAACGCACTGCAATCGAACCAGAGCTGTCTTGCCACAGAGTACGTCCCGGCCCGATCTCAAAGCCGAAGCCCAAGGCGGCGAGACCAGGAGCATCAGGTTCGAAGGGACGATATGCTCAGTTCTCCAGTTCGCCTCCAAGACCGTCAACACCAGATGACGAAGCTGAAGCTGGTGACATGACGCCGCAGGAGTGTCGCGAAGGATCTGGCTCTTTGGAGCCCCAATTTAAAGCTTCACGTCCGGCGGCGAGCCTCCATAACACGACAATGATTATGCAGAAAACAAATAGTGGGGTCAAGCGACCTCCAGGACTGGTAGCTCCTCGTGATGGAGCTGCAGCGCTGCAGAAGCTTCGCAAACCATTTCGACCCTTGACAATTAATCGATCCTAACCGTTAGGCAACACAGCTTGGTTGGATCTCAAGACCTGGATGTGCACACGGAACGGATTGAATTTCCTCCTTGCGTTGGAGGATGCTTACGTTCTGGTCTCGGAAGAACGAGTAAGCATAACGGTTGGCTCCGCGTTAAATACTTGACAGCCACAACCAGCGACAAAGGTAGTCAGGCATGGATGGCCAAATAGAAACGCCTTTTTCCATCACACAATCTCAAAATGGCCACTGTTCAATTTGTCAAATCTCCAATGCTTCGCCATGTTCTCACCAAGCAGAATATGCTTGCTACCCTGCGGGCCACAGGTGCCAACACTCCGGCCATGGCCGTCCGCCGCAGCGCCTTCTCTACGTCCAAGAACACAGGACCCAACAACAAATCCAACATCAATGATCCCGAGATCCCCAAATTTAGCCTCAGCGGCCTCGGCCTCAGTCGTACGACGCGCCGCTGGCTTGCAGCCGGTCTTGTCATGTTGGGATGTATTGAGAGTGCAGCTTGGATCAATTTCTGGCCCAAAATTACCGGGCGTGATCGACAGCAGCCGTCGGAAAAGAATTGAGGCCAGGGAGGGGGCCTGCCTCTTGGAGCGCCTTTTGTGTATACGTACCAGCGATGAGAAGTTCTCTCTCTCCTCTGTGTCTATATTTATAGCCGGCAGATGTCGCCAGGATACAAAATCGACAAACCGTTTTCGTGGCCAGGCAAACACTTGACTACCGCTCCAATTATGCTCTTGAGTACGAAGTAAATGTGAACTCGAAGCAAAACGTCTCTCGGGCATGACGTTCGTATTTGTTGCACATTCAGGTGTGCATCATTTATAGGTGAATCGTATTTAATGCTTCACTAATCATTAAAATGAGGCCGCGGGGGCCGGCACCTGGCAACTACTGTGAGGATGCACCCGCGGTTATCTAAGCAGGCAATACCACAGCAAGACTTTGGGAACACGAGCCCGAAAGTTTTCGTGAAGCACCTTAACTCGTTTCCTTCTTTTCTACTAAGCTGGTGAAGGAATTGAGGTAAGGTGCTTCACAGAAAAACATGCTTTGTAGTTGCGCGCACGACTTGCAAAGCCACATGCTGACTCTCGCTCTTCTCCTAGGCCTCTAGAGGAAAGAAGAATTGCATGTAAATTAATTACCCGTCATACCCTCAGTCCCAGTCGGTAATTAAGTGTCACACACTACATGTGACCCAAGTGTCTGCCTGACACCATCTCTCCTCCCTCCGCCAACCCCCTCTTCTTTGGAAACCACGAGACCTGAAGTACCTGGGTATAGTGTTGCACAGCTGGACACTGTCTCGGATGAGGCTTGCCGAGTCGCTGTGGAAAGCTGAGGTGCGGAAGGGTCACATTCTTGACGATCTCTTCGGGGACCATGCGTACAGCAGGATCTTCGGTTTTACCCACCTGCACTCCTAAGCGGGAATGGGGGCAGGAAGGGGGGGAGAAAGTGCTTGGACAGAGCATACTTATCGTCTCTAATCTCAAAATGGAGCAAATCTATTTGAAAGCTGCAGCTGAGGATTAAAAAGAAAGTGAAGAGCCAACCCACCATCCCTTTCTTCCTGCCCGGTGCTCGGCCTCCACAGCTTGTTTGTGCTGGGCTAGGTTCGTTTTTTAGAAACCCGGGTCTACCGTCGGTGGGTATACCAAATCTGGTGAGGAATGCCGGGTGATCTTCCCGTAGGCTGCCTCCACCCTCGATGCGGTGACAGGTCAAAAGCTCCCGCGGGCTCCGCTTCTTCTCGATATTGTCCTGCCAGTGCGGGCCAAAGGATCCTCTCTTGCTTGTCCCTCACTTGCTACAGCAGCAGCAAACGTTGGAGCAACCCGTGTGTGGTTAGTTCCACAACGGACTGGAAGATGGCACTCTGGTACAGTAGATAAGACATGCTCCCAGGGGGTGCTGTACGTATTGTGTTTCTTTCCAGCTCGACTGATCGATTCATGATCTTCCTGCCTTGAGAAGGAGCATCATAATCTTCCTTCCTCGGTACTTGGTGTTTGGAGGGTGGTGGAGGTCAAAAGGAGAGCGGGGAAGACAAGCCTAGCTGAGAAATAACGGCACACGACTTGTACTGGCCAACTGGTAAGGTTATTGGAGCTGCTGTGACCCCGGCTATAATATGCAGGCCTACAAGGCCATGTCGCCACAGCGTCACTTGAACCAGGATCAATAGCACTTGTAGATCTGAACTTTGATCAATGGGGGTGGACAGGCCCTGCTCTGGATGCATGTGATTCCCCTGGGCCTGACGGATTTCTTGTACGTACTACTGTACTACTCTAACTACCGCCCCAGTGCTGGCCCCTGTCCCGGGCAATAGTCGAGGGGCTCTCGGACTTTTATTAACGGTCGACTATACGAGGTATTTGGACCAGTGATTGCATCGTACTATAGTATGCTTTCTCCACGATTGGACACTTGGACCACCACCCATTATCCATATCAGGCACGGCCTCCTCATTGGCCTTCAGATGATCGCGGTGTGAAGGTCCCTGGCACAAATAATCTTGGGGCTAAGACCAACAGAGAAGGACGAATCGGCCTCCGCCGCTGGCCGTGGGGACGCAGACATCCACTTTTCTTTTTGGCAAAAAGGTTCCACTCTTGACGGCGGCAGCTCAAGCGTTGTTGATATCACACCTTCTCCAATGGGATTGCCAGCCCTCGTCCCTGGGCTTTGACTCGAAGAGAAGACGAAAGCAAGACAAGCAGGCATGTCACGGTACCTGCACGAACAGCCGCCCCTCCACGCCCCCAGGGACAAGTCCCGCCCCGGAGGTAACATTGATACTACTCTGCATGCCAGAGATGCCGGGAGCATGATCAACAATTTCCCTTGCTCTCTCTATCTGTCTGTACAGTAGGAGTAGGCACACAGATAGAGAGACAGAGACAGAGACAGAGACTACCACCAGCACAATCCTTCCTCCACACCCACCACACACAATCCCCCCCCCCCCTTCCTTTCTATCAATGCCATGCATGCAATCCAAGATGGAACCCATGGCCCGGAATCCACAGCCACATGAGCTTGCAATCTCCAAAACAAGGATGGATGATAGCGTCCTGCCTGTACTATGGATTTTGGGGTCCTGATTCTGCCGTGGCGGATCACCAGGTATTTCATCATAGTAGCAGTCGTAGTAGTGGTGTGTGGTTCTGCTCTGGTTCATAAAGGCTGGGTGCTTTACCTCCTTCGCGTCCCGCCGCCTCCCTTTCTATGCGTTGCATGGTTGAGGACGCGTTCAGTCCTTCTTCATCCCACGGTCTGTCTCTCCCAGACGTGACACTACCCCCACCATCACCCCTCGTCCCCTCTTGACTGCTTCCTTTGTGTGTTTTGCTCGTGCGATCTTCTTTCGCGCTGACACACCAAGGCTGCGCGAGACAGGACTCGCCAAAGGACATACAGTACTTATTTACCATAAGTCTAGTATACCATGGCCGCCTCTGTGTTCAAGGAACGCGGCCCCCCGCGCAGGGGGCTTTTCAGCACCTTGGCCCTCTTCTCCGTGTTGGCCCTTGGCCTGCTCGCCATCTCGGTGCTGAACAGCAACCAGAGGCCCAGGACGTTTGCTTCCTCGTCCGAAGAGCTAGATAATGTCGACTTTGACGACTTTGAGGAGGTCAAGGAGTTTTTGGCGGCCAAGACGCGGGCCTCCACTGGTGATCAGTACTTGTAAGTCGCGTCAACCATATACAAGTACACATTGATACATTGATACGTTTATACAAGTAAATGTATACATGTATGATCATATATATATATATATATGTGTGTATTCACATTCTTCTCGTTATGAAACATGTGCTGACTAGTGTGAATGATGAACTATTCAGGATAGGAGTGGGCAAGGCTGATATTACCGGCCCCGTTGTCCAGGTAGAGTTTGGTGGCTATGCGGACCTGAGCCAGGTTGGAACGGGTCTGCGCCAGCGTCTCTACTCTCGGGCTTTCATCATTGGCGATGTCAGCAACCCGGATGACAGGTTTGTTTACCTGGTGCTGGACATTGCTGCTGGCGATACAGCCCAGCGCTATGGCATCCTGGAAGGGCTTGCTGCCCTGGGCGATGACTATGCCGTCTATGGACAGTCCAACGTGGCCGTGACGGGCACTCATTCCCACAACGGTCCTGGTGCCTGGTGGAATTACCTTCTGGTGAGTGTTTCTCCCTCCTTTTGAGTCTTTTCTGCACACCCATACACACGCACGCACACACAAGCATGAACACACAAAATCTTTGCTAACCACTGAACAACAAAACAGCCTCAAATCACGAGTCTTGGAATGGACCTCCAGAGCGTGAACTCCATCATTGACGGCGCTGTCCTCTCCATCCAGAGGGCACACGAGAGCCTGACAGAAGGATATCTCGATGTCGGCACCGTCAACATCACCGATGGCAACCTGAGCCGCAGTCTCTATGCTTACGAGAACAACCCCGCCGAGGAGCGTGCCATGTACGACAGCTCTACCGACCAGACCCTGACCATGTTGCGGTTTCAGCGTGCTTCGGATGGCCTCAACATGGGCGTCCTGACCTGGTATCCTGTATGTGCAAATCTAGCCTGGATTATACTTATACTAAGTACTGATTATTCATTGTTTAGGTTCATGGCACGTCCATGTATGGAAACAACACGCACGTAGCTGGCGATAACAAGGGCGTGGCTGCCTACCTCTTTGAGCAGACCATGGCCAGCGACAGCTCAGCTGCCGATGGGTTCGTCGCCGGCTTCTCGCAGGCCAACGTGGGAGACACAACACCCAACGTCCTGGGCGCCTGGTGTGATGATGGTTCTGGAGACATGTGCAGCTTCGAGAACAGCACGTGTGCCAACGGCAAGTCGCAGGATTGCCATGGTCGAGGGCCCCTCTTTGCCAATGTCGATCTCGGTGTGACCTCGTGCTACGAGATGGGCCGTCGCCAGTTCCAGGGCGCCTACGATCTGTACGGCGACTTTGACGCGCAGTCGACCCCCGTCGTGGGCACCACCGTCAAGTCGTATCACTTTTTCCAGAACATGAGCTACTTTGAGTTTGCCCTGCCCAACGGCACGACCGTCAACACGTGTCCCGCCGCCCTGGGCCAGTCCTTTGCGGCCGGCACCACCGACTGGCCTGGCGCCTTCGACTTTGTCCAGGCCGACTCTGGCCAGCCTGACGACCCGTTCTGGGATGCCGTCGCCTACCTTCTCAAGGACCCAGGCCCGGAGCAGGTCGCATGCCAGTACCCCAAGCCCATCCTCCTGGACGTGGGTGAGATCTACGAGCCCTACGACTGGACGCCGGACATTGTCGACATCCAGAGCTTCCGTGTCGGCCAGTTCATCATCATCGTCTCGCCCAGCGAGGCCACCACCATGTCGGGCCGCAGATGGCGCAACGCCGTCGCCAGCGAGGCCTCGGCGACCTTCCTCAACGACACCGAGCCCATCGTCGTCCTGGGCGGCCCTGCCAACACCTACGCCCACTACGTCGCCACCCTCGAGGAGTACCAGATCCAGCGGTACGAGGGCGCCTCCACCCTGTACGGCCAGTTCGAGCTCGACGCCTACATGAACCTCTCGATCAGCAGCCTGCACTACCTCGCCCCAGACTCGACCGACTCGCCTGCGTCCGGCCCTTACCCGCCAGACAACAGGGCTGTCTCGTTGGACTTCATCGCTGGTGTCGTCTACGACGGCGCCCCGATCGGCAGCGACTTTGGCGATGTCATCACACAGCCCAACGCCTCGTACACCATCGGCAGCGTCGTCAACACCACCTTCCAGGGCGCCAACCCGCGCAACAACCTGCGCCTCGAGGGCACCTTTGCCGCCGTGGAGCAGCTGGTCGGTTCCACCTGGACCCAGGTTCGTGACGACAGCGACTGGCACCTCGTCTACACCTGGGCGCAGACCGACACCATTCTGGGCTACAGCCAGGTCATCATCACCTGGGAGACGGAGACGACTGACAACTCGGCCACAGCACCATATGCCGAGGCGGGCACCTATAGGGTGAGATACTATGGTGACTGGAAGAACATCCTTGGCACAATCACGGCCTTTAATGGAACCAGCGACACTTTTACATTGACCTCGTGAGCGAGGAAGAGAGTGTGAAAATATGCCGGGCTGTCCCAGGTTTTAAATTTCGACTCGGTAGTATCTATTTTATATACACTTAATTTTATATACCTGACGAAGACCATACAGCGATGGCATCGTATGGATTGATCATTGTGAATCCACAAAGACCTTGGCTTTGTTGTGAAATGTGTGATCAAGACAGTGGCTGCAAATATGAACTTGGGGATAGCTCACAGGTAAAACATGGTATTGGAAGCAGAGTCATATAATTGAGTAATTACCTAGGTAGTCTACTCACCTAGGTGACGGTCAAGGTAGCATTTGCCCGCAGGTCCGAGCTTGAACTGCCCGCATACACCGTGAATGTCCCTGGCTCAACGACATAATTCATCCGGATGTCCCAAAGCCCCAAGTCCGCCACGTTGATGTCGATACTGACAGTCTCGGTGGCCCCGGCTGCGATGAACACTTTGGAGAAGCCCTTGAGCAGCTTGTTGGGCACAACAATGCTCGAAATGTCGTCTTTGATGTACACCTGTACCACTTCGGTGCCGTCGACTGTGGAGTTGTTGGTCACCTCCAACGTGACGGTGATGGTATCGCTGGCCGAGGCGGTGCTCTGCGAGAGGGTGATGGGGGAGTAGCTGAAGGTCGAATAGGAGAGGCCGTACCCGAACTATTGTTCATCATACACGTCAATAAGCACCATGGGGATAAGCAACTATGACATGCAGGATGAGACGACAGACATACCGTGTAGAGTGCATCCGGATTCTGAAACACATAGGTCGATCCATACACCAAAGTCCCATTAGGATAGATATGTCCAGGGTTGGGATACGACCTTGCTGAGTTCAGATAGTCGTAGTAAATCGGCGTGGTCCCAACATCATAAGGGAATGAGACGCTCAACCTGCCGCTTGGGTTGTAATTCCCGTACAGCACGTCGGCCAGTGCATTCCCGCCTTGTTCGGACGGGTAGAACTGCTGCACCAGGGCGCTCGCGTTCTGGCTGATCCATGGCTCTGTGATGGGTTTCCCACTACTAAAAACCACCACCGTCGGCTTGCCCGTGTTGATGATGGCCTGTACCAGTCTCGGCATTGCGGCCACGAGGTTTAACGAGGAGAGGTCGATGTGCTCGCCCGTGGTCGCATTCAGGCCTGTCCAGAGCTCGCCCTGATCGCGGCTCCAGGTGCCCACGATCACCACGGCCACGTCAGCAGCCTCGGCCGCAGCGATGGCCTCCCCAAAGCCGGATTCGTCGTTGGACCAGCGCTCACAGCCCTTGGCATAGGTAATGGTACCCTCAGTGGCTGCCTGAAAACCTTCGAGCGGTGTAACCCCTCGGTAGCCGGATTTATATGGCTGTTAAATTTGGTGTTAATGAGCAAGCAGACAGACACCAAACAATGACAACAATATACATGTATAAGTGTAAAGTGTCGGGAGAGAAGTGATAATGGGGCAAAGACATACAACATAGTCGCCATAGTTCACTCGATCTGCTGCCATGGGCCCAATGACGGCGACGTGGGCTGTCTTGCTGAGCGGCAGCACGGCGTTGTGGTTCTCCAGAAGGACAATAGATTCTGTATCCAGCTGGCGTGCAAGCTGCTGCGTGGCGTTGGTGTGGACGTATTGATCAAACTCATCCTCGGGCACGCCGAGGAAGGGCTTCTCGAACAGGCCCATTTGGAACTTGGCACGGAGGACCCTGGAGACGGCCGTGTCGACAACGGACTCGTCGAGGGACCCTGCCGCTACCATGTCGGGAATTTTCTCGTAGTTGTAGCTCCCACCTCCCATCTCGCTGTCCGTGCCTGCTGGGAGGGCGAAGTTCACGATGGCATCCGAGTCGATCGGAGAGGCTTGACACATGTCAAAGGCCGTGCAGATCCGATCCGTCCCTCCAGCATCTGACATGACGAAATATTCATAGCCCCAAGAGTCTCGAAGGATCTCGGTGAGCAGATGGTAGTCCGCCACCGCCGGCACGCTGTCGTAGCAATGATAGGCGGCCATGATGGCCACGGCCTCTGCGTCGACGATGGCCCGCTTGTAGGACGGCAAATACGTCATGAGACGCTCTCGCTCGCCCCCGTGGACAGGCGACGTGTTGATGCCCTGTTCAGGCGAGGCATACGCGGCGAAGTGCTTGACCATGGCAGCGACGCCGCCAGACTGCAGGCCCTTGACATAACTGTAGGCCATCTCGCCAGCCAGGTAGGAATCCTCGCCGTACGTCTCCTCAACCCTGCCGTACCGCAGCTCACGAGCCAGGTCTCCGAGGGGACCAAAGATCTGGTTCACACCCAGAGCCGAGGCCTCTTGCGCGATGGCCTTGCCCATCTTCTCGACCAGGTCTGGGTTCCACGAACAAGCCTGGGCGATGGGACTGTTGAAGATGGTGGCGTTGGGGATGAGGAACCCATGAATACCCTCGGACTGGACCCAGGCTGGGATTCCAAGTGTCGTGTTCTGCACCAGATAGTCCTGACCGATCTTGACGTACTCCCACAGGGTCGTCCAGTTCAGATAATAGCCAACATAGAACGACCCTCCTCGGTACTCCATGTTCCAGGCCAGACCACTCGCGTTGAAGGCCCCGTCATCAACGTTGAGCCAGTTGGAGATGTCGCCCTGGACCAGCTGGCTTGCCTTTTCCTGTATTGTCATGCGGCTGATCAGATCAGAGACCCGATCATCGATGGTAGCATTGGGATTCTTGTAGATTGGCGTGCTGTTGTAACTCGCTCCATTGGCAGACGTGGCCATCGCCAACGAGGCGACCGAGACAGCAGCATTGAGTCCCTTCATCTTGACAACGGGTTTGAGTTGGCTGTTCCGGTGGCAGGTACCAACTTTCCACCAAAGGCCGTCGATTGTTCCCTCATCGCACTTGGTCTGCAGAAGAACGGTCCCAACACACACCATATATATGTTTGCCCCCGTCTCACAACCACCTTCTGAGAAGGAGAGACTAGGTAAAATATCACCCTTGCTCCCTAGGTTGCCTTAGATGCATCGTCTCGGCGAGCTTACCAGTCTCGTGGGAGCAGGCTAAGCCCACCCTGGCGGTTGACGAGGTTCACGGGAACACAAGTTCACGCATCTGCAGCTGAGAGATATGCAAGATAATCTTGGAGAAACCATGTCTTTGCATGCTGTGGACGCCCCCTAATTTCAGTCAAGCCTCTCCCGGCCGGGTCGACCGTTATGCTCTCGGATTCCAACATGAAGCCAGGCACAAATGTCGACTGAGTGGAACCAGCAGCAGCAATGCATATAGAGACACTATGTAGTATGAGCTATAGAGGCCTCGTGGGGAGGGGCCTTACTGTGGTAGTAACTCATGGCAGAACATGGTCTCCCCCTTCGCAGGCAGGTTCGATAGGGGAATGTCCATGGTAAAATATAGCACGATTACTCCCCTTGGGCATAGCAGTTTGATCGATGACGAGAACATCGCGACGCTGAGATTCTCGGTGTAGACGCTGGCCTTTTCAAGGAAATTGACGGGTTGTGACTCGTGGGAAAATCAAGAGCCAAAAATGAGGGGATCGTGCCGCTACTGATGATGCTGGTTCGCTGTAAATAGCAGATCAATTAGTGTACTACACGATGGCGATGGCAGGCGCTGCAGGGTAGTTCCTGCAGTGTGCATGCATAGCTCTTTGTAGTAGGAAGCGACGCTGGAGCTTCTACATAGTACGGTGCAATACTGCTCCGGCTGCCGAGGTGGTTTGTCCACTCTGGGGATAGTGGCATGGGCTCGTCCCCCTAACCACGGACAAACTAACCGTTGGACACTGTCTCCAATCATGATCGACTTCTCCTCTCCTCCTTCTCCTCCTCAACCTCCACTTGATTGTACATTGTACATATTCCACAGCAGCCAATTCAGTCACACCATGGAAAGCGGCAGCATTGGGAGGAGGCACAAACTCTCTTCTCACCTTGTCGGGGAACAGATTCTGCCGAGGATTATCCTGTTCTTAATCCACAATTGAGCTGCCCATCTCAAGTTACATGCTTTACTTTCGGGCCGCCTCGCCGTGCCAATAATCAGGTCAGGCAGATCTTCTCACGATGGCCTGCCGGACCACGTAACATTGGGTTCTGCATTGCTGCGGAGCCTGTTTGGCTTTGCCTCCTCTCTCTCCTCTTTCTCTCCGTTTCTCACATACATATGGTTGAAGAAGTCTTCAACTCGACTGGCTTCATAAAAAGGTCATACCTTGCTTTGGTTTAGTTTGAAGCAGCCTCAAAGTTGAGGTTTGATACTCGTCTTTGTTTGAGATCTTGACCTTGACAGAGACCATGAAGTTCCGCGATGGAATGTGGCTGACAGCCGAGGGTGTGAGGGTCGAGTACGCCGAGGAGGTGTACGATATCAAGAAGACAGACCGAGGGTTGCGTTTGCTCTGTCCCACCAAGAAGATCAGGTCCAGAGGAGATACTCTAAACTTGAGCACCCTGGGTGTTGTAAGATAGGACTCAAGCCCGGCGAACACTGCACATTACCCTCAGGATCACTTTGTCATCTTCCAGCCTGTCTAGAATGTCAGCTAACAGGTGTTCACAGGATATCGAGGCACAGAGCGATGGCATTATATCTGTCGAAACCACGCACTGGGATGGCGAGGTCAACAGAGGACCTCATTTCGATCTCTACCCGGCTGGCAAGCCTGAGGTCGAGAGTAAGGTCTCAGAGAGCAGCAAAGGGGCCACAACACTGACATCTGGGTCCATCACTGCCACCGTTGTACCTGGTACATTTGACATCCGTTTCGATGCCGCAGATGGGTCCAAGCACCTCACTTCACTCTTGAGCCGGAGCGTCGGCTTGGCTTACAGCCCGTCACCTAGCAATCCACTGCAGACCGGTGATCTGCGCGACTTCAAGCATTACATCTTCACGCAGACCTCTCTTGCCGTGGGTGAATCCGTGCACGGGCTTGGAGAGAGATTTGGCGCCTTCAACAAGCTCGGACAGGCCATAACGCTGTGGAATGCCGACGGCGGGACTTCAAGCGAACAGGCTTACAAGAACATCTCGTTCTGGCTGAGCAACCGTGGCTACGGTGTTTTTATAGACCACGCCGGCAAAGTTGAGCTTGAGGTTGGGAGCGAGCGCTGCTGCCGAGTTCAGACGAGCATCCGCGGCCAGCGGCTCAAGTGGTACATCATCTACGGGAAAACCCCCAAAGAGGTTCTCTACCGCTACTCCGCCCTCACCGGAAAGCCCAGCAGCGTTCCCAGCTGGAGTTTTGGCCTCTGGCTGAGTACCAGCTTCACCACAGACTACGACGAGGTCACCGTGAACTCTTTTCTCGAGGGCATGAAGGAGCGTGACATCACCGTGGACGTCTTTCACTACGACTGCTTCTGGATGCCCGCCTTCAAATGGACCGATTTCGTCTTCGACTCGGAGCGGTTCCCCGATCCCAAGGCGCAGATCGGCAGGCTCAAGGCCTCTGGGCTCGTCAAGAAAGTTTGCGTCTGGATCAATCCCTACATTGCCCAGCACGGCGAGGCCTTTAAGGAGGCTGCCGAGAAGGGCTATCTTGTCAAGCGAAAGAACGGCGACGTCTGGCAGTGGGATCTGTGGCAGGCCGGCATGGGCCTGGTCGACTTCACGAATCCGGCCGCGGTCGAGTGGTACGAAAGATGCCTGAACACTCTTTTTGACCAGGGCGTGGACGCCATCAAGACGGACTTTGGCGAACGGGTGCCCACTCTCGATGTGGCCTGGCACGACTCGTCTGTTGACCCTGAGAAGATGCACAACTTCTACGCCTTCTTGTACAACAAGGTCGTGTACGAGGCTCTCCAGAAGCGCTACGGATCCGACCAGGCTGTGCTCTTCGCACGTACCGCATGCGCTGGCACACAGCGCTTCCCACTGCAGTGGGGCGGCGATTGCGAGTCCACGCCTGAGGCAATGGCCGAGTCAGTGCGAGGCGGGCTCGGCCTGGGACTCGGCGGATTTGCCTTTTGGAGCGTCGATACCGGTGGGTTTGAGGGGTATCCTCCTGCCTGGATCTACAAGCGCTGGGTGGCCTTTGGCCTGCTGTGCAGCCACAGCCGGCTGCACGGGAGCAACAGCTACCGCGTGCCCTGGACCATCGACAATGATGACCGGACCGAGGAGGGCTGCACGCGGACACTGGCCAAGTGGACTGCGCTGAAGAACAGGCTTATGCCGTACTTGTATGCCCAGGCTGCGAAGGCAGTCGAGGGCGGAATTCCTTTGTCGTTGCGTGCCATGTGCCTCGAGTTCCCTGACGACCCGACATCCTGGTTCCTGGACAGACAGTTCATGGTGGGCGACCATCTCCTCGCCGCGCCCATCTTTGACGAGGGTGGGGAAGTCGAGTTTTACCTGCCCAAGGGCAGATGGACGTCCTTCTTCACCAATGAGGTCCGATCCGGCCCGGGTTGGTTCAAGGAGAAGCATGGCTTTGGAACGCTGCCTCTCTACGTGCGGGAGAATTCTATACTGCTGCTCGGCAAGGAGGGCGTCAAGGGCGCCGTGTATGACTATGCAGAAGACCTCGAAGTCTGCCTCTACCATGTCACCGAGGGCACGAAAGCGACACTGGTAGACAACGAGGGCAAGGAGCTTGGCGTGCTTGAGGCCGGAGCTGATGGCAAATTGAAGAGCGTGGATATTTTGAAGGGCCAGACGACGGTCAGCCAGGATGGCAGGAAGATTGATGAAAAGGCGGGCAAAACTATCGAGCTATTGTCCTAGACAGATTCTCGAGACAGACAGATGATCATCAGGAGGATATTGAAAAGGGATATGTTGTCTCTCTTACTTGTTGTCCCCATATGGGCCTCAAAATCCTAATTCGTGATAGTATCAAATTGAAAATCCCAAAATGCTCTACATATATGCCATCGCTATAGCAAGTCATGCAAACCTCTTTCAAGCTGAACAAAGTCTACTCTATCTGTTTGTATCATGCAATTTATCTTATCATCAGAGTGCTTCCATTCCAAGTCTTGTCAAGAACCAAAGCAAATGTCTTTTGAAATGCCTCTCCTACACGATTCAGGTATAATAGTTGACATCATTTCAGCCTCTAATCCCAAGCCAGGTTCAGATGGCGACATATTCTCCCTCGGGCGACGAGGGGATAGGTGAGCTGTCGACGGGGGAGTCCACAGGCGAGAACGGCTCGCCTTTTGTGTAGACCTTACGCCCAAACTTCCAGACCTCGTCAACCGCAAGGCGGCTGGCCCCGGTTTCGTCCTTTTCTTCGCAGAATATAACGAGGTCAGCATCGGCCCCGGCGTCCAGACATCCCTTGGTGCCCTTCAGACCCAGCATCTCTGCTGGCGTCGAGGTCACAGCCCTTAGGACGTTGGGAATGCTGGTGCCGGACCATTTCAGGAAGTTGTTGACACACTCAATCAGAGTGATAGAACTGGTTGGTTTTTTGACTTGTCAGACTTGAAGGCCTCTTTCCACCGAGGATATTCCTTTTCACTTACCTTCCTGCAATGCTGTCCGTGCCCTCAAGGGTTAACACGAAGCCCTTCTTTATGATGTGATGCTCGCCGTCGCCATTGGTCCACTTGTACCGCCCATCCGGCAGTCCCACCATGTGCATCGCGTCGGTGACAAGGATGAAGCCATCAGGATGCGAGTTGTATGCAATCTTGATGGTATTTGGATGCAGGTGAATGCCGTCAGAGATGATGCCAAAGTATGGGCGCGGCAGGCTCTCGGCAATGCCCAGCACGCCAAAGATACCCGGGTTCCTGTGGTGCAGCGGTCGCATGGCGTTGAAGAGATGCGTGATCATGGTTGCGCCAGCGCCCACCGCCGCTGATGCCTCCTCGTAAGTAGCTTCCGAGTGGCCGATCGAGTAGATGATGCCGCGAGAGCGCAGCTCGGGTACGAGCTGAGTCATGGTTCCCATCTCCGGCGCGGCTGTGATCATCTTGACAGGCAGAGGGCCTTGGGCTACGTCTGGGTTGATGTTTTCGGCGCCATACATGTCCTCCAGGTCGTTGACACTGTGCGCCACCCGCAGCACATTGACGTTGTGACAGCCGTGCTTTCCTGGGGCGATGAAGGGCCCCTCGCAATGCGCGCCGAGCGACTCGGCACCGTCCTCTGCGATCCTTTCGAAGCCGGACGGGCCGAGATGGGGCAGTACGGCTCGGTACAGATCGCTCGTCTGGCTCGTGACGGTCGGGACGTACGAGGTCACACCGGTCTGGACCAGTCGCCGGTTCAGGTCTCGCACCGCCTTGCCGTACAAAGACATGTCTGGGACGACAGTGGAGAAGTTGAGGCCGAAGGCACCGTTGAGCTGGGTATCGATCAGGCCGGGCGAGACGATACGGCCGCGGAGGTCGATGATCTGGTCAGGCAGCACGAAATCATCGTAGAAAGCCGCCTGCGTCTCGAGGATCTTGCCTGTAACAGAGCTGACCCAGAGATCCTCCTCCACTAGAGAACTTCCCCTGGCGATACGGCAATTTGTGAATTTGGTGACGCCATTTCTGGGCCCCTGGTCGGTGATAATGGCTGGCATGATAAAAGGTGAAGAGCAAAGAAGTCGAAGAGAAGGAGGGGATTTCAGGTTATTGGTGGATTGTGAGTGATGATAGGCTTATAGGAGGATGAGGGTGGGTTTTCGTCGTTGCCGAGAAGACCTCTAGTCCTCTTTTCTGAATTGTGAAGAAGCTCCATGAACAAGAGGAGACACAAGTCCTCCTGGGGAAGGGGAACAGAGAGAGAGAGTCCAGTATACTTAAGCTGACTTACACACAGAATTTTGCAAGGTATCACACGGCAGTACACGATGAATGTACCGCCGATAGCCTCCGAGACAGAGAAAGAGAGAGATAAAACCAAGCAAGTATCACGTTGCCGGCATAGGACCCCCAAACCAAAGGCGATCCGTCTTTGCCTGAAGGAGGGTACCTCGAGAAGGCAAACCGAACGCTACGGTAGCCCGTCCCCGGATGTCGCCTTTAGTCATTGGAAGGAGGGAGGGTTCTTGACGCATGCTGCTGATTAGGGATTAGGGAGGCAACAGTCCAGTCCAGTCCAGTCGAGTCCATCATGCACAGTGCCAGCACAGTAAGCCAGTGGTGGAGGTGGTTTCAGACCACATGGTCCAAATCAGCGGCTCTCAACGGATAACGGGATGTATGGAGATGTGGTAGCGGAGCGTTGTCGGTGTTCATGACACAGGCTACTTGAGCCGCCATTCGTCATGGGTCCCCCGTCTCTGACAAGCGTGAGTGACGCCCGTCATCCCTTTGGACGGTATCCATAGCATGTGACTAGTATAGTAAAGGTGTTACTATACTGCGGTAGTAGTAACTGTATCCAAGTGGCTGGATGCAATGGGAAGTCCATCTTGGGAAGGCCGAGAGGTGAGACCTCTGCAGACTTCGAGGCATGTTGACTCCAGCCAGTTCCTGTTCAATCGTTTTATCCCTCTCACCGTCCTCTCCCTCTCTCCTCTGCAGATTATCATCAAGCATGTCTGTCGCTCCATCATCGAGTGTGGTTGCATTCAGTTATGTGCAGGGTCGAGTTGTGCTGGCAATGCGGGAAAGTGGCATCCTGCTTGTTTAATTTTTTTGGGCCAAGGTATCCGCTGGTTCCTCTCTGAAAGGAGGGTCGAGGAGACGTTGAAGCGGCTCTCAGAGATACGTATGTTTTCGATGGATCTGCGTCGTGTCACGGGGGGGGATAGGAAGAAGACAAAAAAAATCAGTGTAGATCGCATCCATATCATAGATGTAACGTTTGATGGTGACATGAAGGACGACGGGACCACGATGGAAGGAGGTACTTGGGTACCTGCTTCCTTCCTATCACACTCTGACTCTTTGTGACCCGGAAGTGGTTTAGCGTCATAAAGAAATTGCGGGTATCCGATGACCCAATCAGACGGAACCACAACCCTAACCCTGCTGACCACAGCTGACTGGCCGCACACCCTAGGAGAGAGCGCGAGGCACTTCAGCGATTCTAGCCGCACCTACGACATACCAGGAACGCAACACAGCTTCATCAGATGTGTCAGCACCATCCAACAACGACAACAACAACAACAATCCCAACCAGGAATCGCCAGTCATTTTCTTCTATATCACTAGTGGGGAGTCTGACATTTCGTCTGTGTGTCACTTTGGGCTAGCCTGCTCAACTTCAGCCTCCACAAGGCGCCCCCCCTCCTTCTCCCGGTCTGCTTAGAGATCAACACCTTGCCGCTCACCGACCTCGACGGCCGAACCCTGCTGTCTGCAGCTGTGGTTCCATCTACATACGACAGCATATTCTAGGCTCGATTCCGGGTTCCTTACTGCACAGGAATGTCAATAGACCACCTCAGCTAATATGGCGAAGCCAGAGGGCGACTTGGACCCACTATGGCTTGATCTTGATTGGTACGTGCCGTTTGTCTTCTTGCCTTTGCAATAACTCAATTCTGTGTCCTCAGTCAGCAAGAAGAAAGGCATACATGGGCTAACCACTAGATACTATGGCTATAGGGCTATCGGGCAGATGTTGCTGATGGGCTGGGATGGCACTGAAGTCAGGAGGAGTCCTTTCCCTTCTTCTTCCTTCTCCATTCGAATACCGCTCCGCAGAAGGGATTACTGAAATATTTCATGTTCAGGTCACTCCGCAGATCCGTACCCTCATTGAGGAATATCATCTTGGTTCCATCATTCTCACTGCCAAGAACGTGAAGTGTAATTCAGCGTCCACAAAGCATCTGCTGTCTGCTTTCTTACCCCTGCCCGACTTGGACCGAGAGATACTAATGTGTTGAAACCGTTGAAGCCGCTCACGAGACAGCCAGGCTCGTCCAGGAGCTGCAGACCATTGCTCACAATGCAGGACACCCGTGCCCCCTGCTCATTGCCGTGGACCAGGAGAATGGAGGTGTCAACAGTCTCTTTGATGAAGACTTCATCTGTCAGTTTCCAAGTGCCATGGGGCTGGCAGCCACGGGCAGCCTTGATATGGCATACAACGTAGCCAAGGCTACCGCTAAGGAGATCTCGGCCGTCGGTGTCAATCTCATCCTTGGTCCAGTCCTGGATGTCCTCACAAACGCTCGTTTCCAGCCCATTGGTGTCAGAAGCAGCGGCGATGACCCCCAAGAGGTCTCGCAGTATAGCATCGCTGCCATCAAGGGCTATAAAGACGCAGGCCTCTCCACCTGCGGCAAGCATTTCCCAACATACGGGAACCTAGACTTCAGAGGCTCAAGTCTGGACATCCCCATCATCACACAGACTCTGGAGGAGCTCAGTCTCAGCGCTCTGGTACCATACAGGAATGCGATCGCGACCGGGAAACTGGATGCCGTGTTCGTGGGTGGCTGTGGAATCGCGTCCGCCAACATGAATGTGTCCCATGCATGTCTTTCTGACCAGGTCGTCGACGACTTGCTGAGGCAGGAGTTAGGTTTCAAGGGAGTCGCCATCTCCGAGTGTCTCGAGATGGAGGCCTTATACCAGGAAATCGGCGTCAAAGGAGGTACCGTTATGGCCGTCGAGGCAGGCTGTGATCTGATTCTTCTGTGCAAGGATTATAACGTAAGTGAAGGCCGAGCCTCCATACCACTCAACTCTTAGGAACCCCCCCCCCCCCCACCACGGGGCATACAGGAGCCTTCAGCTGACGATTGCCCAGATCCAACTCGAGGGTATTGCTGGGCTGAAACTGGGGATTGAGAATGGTATCATTGGCAGAGACAGGATCATGACTTCTATCAGGCGCATCCTCCGGATGAAGTCCAAGTGCACTTCGTGGGCCGAAGCCCTTAACCCACCTGGACTATCTCTGCTCTCACAAATCCACCCATCTCATCTCAACTTATCCCGACAGGCCTACGAGAGCTCCATCACAGTCATGCGAGACAAAGACCGACTGCTCCCGCTTTCCCAGTCCATGGAACAGAACGAGGAGCTCCTGCTGCTGACCCCCTTGGTCAAACCACTACCAGCCTCAACCGCAACAAGGGCCATCGAGGCCAAGAATTCCAGAAGCACCATCTCCACCGAACACGATAAATGGCTTCACCGAGACAGGGGCGCTATCATGAGTGGCGAAGGCGTTTTCAGAGAGCTGGGACGATCGCTGGCCCGCCAAAGAAACGGGAAGCTTCTGCACACTTCCTACACTGCGAACGGAGTGAGGCCTGTTCACGAGAACCTGATCAACAGAGCATCAGGGATCATAGTTGTCACTGCAGATGCAAACCGCAACCTTTACCAGTCAGGCTTCACAAAGCACGTGGCTATGATGTGTTCAATGCTTCGTGCCAGCGGACAGAAGAAGTCACTTGTCGTGGTTGCTGTCAGTTCCCCCTATGACTTTGCCATGGACAAGTCAATTGGGACATATATCTGTACTTTTGATTTTACGGAAACCGCGATGCAGGTAGGTCGACCTCTTCTCACCTGAAAGACACTTCTCTCGGGGCACATCCGCGTGTATTTACGAGATTGGAGAGGCTAATGGACTAATTGGCTCGTAACAGGCGCTTATCAGGGCACTTTTTGGAGAGTTCACGCCGAGAGGTACACTGCCGGGCACACTAAGAAAGAGCAAGAAGGTTTTAAAGTCAAGACAGCAGTGGCTCGTCGAGAACTACGAGGGCCAGAGGGACAGGAATAGTCTGAACGACCTCCTCCGGGCTGTTGCGAAAGCCAGCGCGCCGAACCTCGACTTCTTGAAAATGACCTCTGCCGCTTCATTCGAGGTGTCCAGTGCGAACATCGAGGAGTCACATTTCGTCGTCAGGAACAGCAGCACGAAAGCGCTGTACGGCTTCTGTGCGACTTATTGTATCAACAGCACTGGCATTATCGGAGCCCTCCTGGTTGAACCAAGCAAGAGGAACGTTTCGATCGGACGCTCACTTCACCGCCGAGCACTTAGGCATCTCAAACAACACCACGGGGTCCAGAACTTCCAACTCGGCACATCGTATCCTTGTGTCTTTCTCGGTATACCCGTCGACGAGAGTGGATCTGCAAAGTCGTGGTTCGCCAACAGTGGCTGGGACACTCAGTTTCCAAGGACACTGACCACTATGGTCATCAGGGATGCGGGCAGTTGGACGGCACCTGATGGTCTGACGCAGAGCATAACGCGCGCCGGAATCAACTTCGATCTCATCCACGGGCTGGACAACGCTGATAGTGTCCTGCACCACGTCAGTTCGCTTGGTCACGACGAGGTCGCGGAGCTGTACAGGTTCGCCCTTCAAGATGTAAAGACGTGTGGAGTGGTCAGGGCCAAGAATGGCGCGGGGATGATACTCGGAACCGTCATCATCTCGTCTCCAGGGAGTTCGTTCCGACTCAAGGTGCCATGTCTACAGGGCACTGCCCCAAAGGAGCTTGTCGGTGGGATCATTGCGCCTCTTGTTGAGCCAAATGCGCAGGCTACACTGGTCCTGCAAGGCCTGGCTTATATGGGGGTGAGGCAGAACAAAGCTCACAAGGCGGCGCGGAGCGTGCTCAGCTGGGTCACGGATGACTTGCACGATGCACTGCTGGCCATGGGCTTCGAAGTCCTCCAGTCGTTTGAGGAATTCACAAACTCGCCGGAAAATGTAGGTCTTGACCAGCTCATGCAGGATGCTCCTCAAGAAGCATAATGGACGGGTAAGCTTACACGACTTTTTTTTAGTGGTCCGACCTGTCTTGATTTCACTCTATCACACCGACACAGCTTAACGCGTCGGAAGTTTATAATGTTTTCTCTCTTCCCTCCGCTCCGGCTTGTCCGGTCGCATTGCGGTAGCGCATGTCTACAGCACTCAGAAACACATTTACTATCTTGTTAATTGAGCCGTCGCATTGAAGTCGTCTCTGACTTGCAACACAGTCCAGCTCCGCAGAGGGTTCCCTGAAAGCGGTTGTGAACTGGTAATCCCACATCCCTGCTCTGTGGCATGAACGAACGCCCCAGTGGACCAGCAACAGCGGCAAATTGGGAGATAAGCGCCCTGGCAATTTGGGCGATTCCCTTCCCGCGTCGGGGACGAAAGGGTTTCGAGTCCATGGAATCAAGCTCATCTCTACGAGCTGCAAAAGTCTTGTTAATGACTTTAGACTACTTCCTTGGATAAGCACAGAGTATATTGATATTGTACCTGCACATGACATCAGGTGCTACTTGACGATAGAGAACGATGAGACGCAGACGCGGTCAGTGCTGCAGTTGGTTCGCACATCGTTAGGGCACCCCGCCCCAGCCGGACAGTCCGGGGTCCAGTCACTCTACCAGCAACCTGCTACGATACTATTACTCTGTCACTACAGCACTGTGGCGGAATGATACTGTGGTATGACAGCAGGAGTGGCTACTGCGGTACACGTCAGGGGCCTTCCTTTCGGCCAATGGGTCTCACACATCTATGAGGAGCCAACCAAGGCCCCAGCCAGTAGCCAAGGGACACCCCCTTCCCCTCTCCCCTCTCCTGCTGGGATGAGGAGGGAAGATAGCAACCCTAAATGAGCGGCGCAAGACCCCAGGCCCTCTTGGCGCCCCAGCTTCTTGGGCAGAACGTGCCTGATGGTCCAGCACCAGGTCCAGCACCAAGCACACGAGCCGGCTGACTATGCCCTGCGCGAGAGGGTCCCTAGTTCCCACCTGCATTGCATATCCATCCCCATCGATCATGAACTGCGCTGTGCGGCCGTGATCCTTCGCAACAACACGCTCCGGCAGATTTGTTTCCGGGACTCCTTTGCCGCATGCACCCACCCTCTGGCGCTGGCTCCGAGTCGCATGGCGACACGCCGAGAATGACATGGCAACCTACAACTCAGGTCACGGAGCCGGTTCCGGGCTTCCAAGCGGTGCCGTACCTCCTTCGCACGGCCATACCCCCATGGCCCACAACATGACCAATGGCGGTGTGGCTATCGACGTCTTTGACCAAGAAATGAACTTTGATGACTCGCTTCTGTAAGTGATGATGTGGCATTCCTACCTCACCTTCCTTATCACACATACACATGCACACACACACACACACGCCATATACTTGAGCACAGCACCACGCCGTACAGCACGTGGCGGACACGTGAAGGGAACTCGCTGGTCCTGGCCCTGTCCTCCAGCAGATGGACCCCTTCGTCCCTCCTCCCTGGGGAAGGTCCACGGTCTCGTGGTGGATGACGGCTGGCTCCTTGGTGTTGACCATCTATCTTCTTGCAGTGACGGCGTACATGTCCTCCCACCGCTCCCGTTCACCCCCTCTTACGACTTCGAGAGCTTCAACACGTTCGAGGACCCATTCTCCTATTCCGCCCGCCCTACCTTCGACGTGCCCGCCGACAATGAACCGTTCAACGAGGGCTCTCCCGCTCAGGAGCTCGACAACAAGCTGCTCGGCTTCTCGGCACCGCTCCTCAAGGCTCAGATCGTCGACGGGTCTGGGATCTATGCCGAGGCAAACCTGTCAGCGGAGCTTCTGGGAATGTTCTTCGTCGCCGAGGATGTCTTTGGAGGCGAGAACACCGGGCGGCCATTGGAGCTGACATGCTATCGGAGGAATTTATGGCAGTGCTCCGGCCAGATCACGCTGCCTCGACACATCAGCCATATCATTGACGAGCAGGGCCAACAGCTTCCCGTTTTCGAGCTGGCAGCCTCGATCTCTGCTATCGAGTCGATCGAGGGCAAGCCTACCGAGATCATATCCATACCCTGGAAGTCATCTAACGGTGAAGACTCCAAGTCACCGGCTGCGCCACCAAACATCCCTCTCGACCTGTCGGCCGGACAAGAGCTGGACCATAACCGGATCGCCCTCCCAGTCTCCTGGAAGAGGCTCCAATTCAAGCATGCGACCGCGAACAACGGCCGCAGGAAGGGGCTTCAGCAGCACTACGTCGTGCAGATCAACCTGCTCAGCAAGTTGAAGAACGGCCAGTTCATCAAGATCGCCGAGATACAGTCTGGACCCGTCATCGTCCGTGGCCGAAGCCCCAGGAACTTTGACAGTCGCAAGGATGTTCCTCTGTCGGGCGAGAAGAAGACAACAGAGAAGCGGGCGTCTGGATCCACGGCGGATGCTGCGACGCCCATTCCCAAGATGGAGAAAGGCACTGAGTCTGGGGAGAACATGCAAAAGTACCACTCACTGGGTAGTATACAGGTACGAAGAGACGCAGGCTGCGGCCTTTGAGCGGTCCAACTATGTTCTTTGCTGACTCTAGGACCCAAACATAGCAGCAGCAACAACAACAACAGCCAGGCGACTGGGCTCCCACGCCATCATCATATGAACAACAAAGTCCTCATCCTTCTAAGAAAGTTGCCATGGCAGTATCACCCAATCCGAACCGGCCACCAGTGCCGGCATGGGCATCAGATGCATCTATCTCAGCAAAACTCAGCAGTGTTGCACCCCACCCTGCTACACCACGAAGCAATTCCTTCCAGCGCTCGGCGGCACCGCCCTCGAGCTTGCCTATCAACCTGTCCCTTTCCGAGGACGAGCGCAGCCCCAACCGCTCGAACTCTGATTCCATCTCACCACAATTTTCCAAGATTCTTGCTGCTGGTCTGAATCAGCAGAAGAACAGCGAAGATGACGAGGAGGAGCTCTACGAATATTTCCCCCTTAGTCTGGATGACTGGTCAGTGACGACTATCTATCTATGTCTTTCTTCTTCAGACTCAAGCTGACTGTAGCTTCTATAATAGGATGCCTCCGGTCGACGCAATATACCGTCCTCACGTCGTACATCATACCATTGTGCCTCCTGATCTCAAAGCGCAGCAGGTCCGCAACAGAACAAAGCGATATTTTTCTTCAGACTGAAGGGTCTTTCCCCCTTATATTGTTGGTTAGTCCACCAACTGGGACTTGGGAGCATGTGTCAATCATACAATGACATGCGTTGATGTGATGGGTATTTGACAAGGCGTCACCACCGTGGGTTCTTATCTGTGTGTACGAGTGGTTTCTACTCTACTTCTTACTACGAATGGACTTTTCTTCTTCTTTCTCTTTCCTT
>LAZJ01000017.1:0-47728 GCA_006503525.1 Cryphonectria nitschkei | reverse complement strand
GGGGGGGGGGGGGGGAGCATGGACACTGGGCACTGGGACATTGGCAAATTTGTTTGTTGGCAATCAAATGTGATATCCTCTCCTAGGCAGAAGAAGTATGCAGAGCACGAGTTATCAGCTATCTTCTTCTTTGCGAGCAATGCATATTAAAGGTATTATTTAACCGCTTTAAAAAAGAAATCATGCAAATGTAACGCCCTTATGTCCAAACATATGCTCGAAGAATGCCAATGTCAGGTGGGTGTTATATATGCCACTTTCCCCTACTGGTTGTACAACCAAACGATGGCCCAATATTAACATGTGTGTATATGTGCTTTTGGCCGTCACAACGCATGCAGACCGATCAATTCTCTCAATTCGCCTTGCCCTCCTCCAGACAAGCCAGAGCGACCGCTGCACCTAGCAAGGAGCTCTCTTTGGCACCTACAAGGCTGATGGACCCAGAACTCTTGATCCCTCCCGCCGAAGAGGAGGAGGTGGTGGAGAAGAGATGATTAATATAGCTTTGTAAGTTGTCGAGGTACTGGGGATATTGCTCAATCACAGAGCCATTGTAGGCGACCACATGATCGTCAAGACTCAGCTCTTCTTCTGCAGCAGCACCAGTGTTACTGCTGCCGCTGATGCTGCCGAAATCTGCTTCGGCCTCGTTCTTGAACTGCCAGAGGGCGTAAAGACATGCCGCCACGATGGCGCTGGAGCGACGCGATATGGAGGAAGCCAGTCTCCGGATGAAGAGAATGTCTGCCTTCCCAGGCTCGGAAGAGGATGGATGGCGGAGCTTGAACAAGGCAAGGGATGGTTCTAGTGATGGTGAGTTGTCTCTGCACAGGCGATTAGAGTCAGTCAGTCTCGTTTGAAGTAAGATATAAGAAGAAAAGAATTGAGACATGTAGACAAGAACAAGACACATGATTAAGAAAAAAACATACCCTTCTATCAATGATATCGTCTCTGTGTCAAGAGAGTAAGGAAGCAGCAATGACGGCGGCACAACACCCCCCAGCACCCCAGTCGAAGCAATAGCCTCGATCAGCACCAGCCTGCACACCTCGCCGAGGTAGCAGCCGCTGACAAAGTGCTCGAGGGGTTGGAAGTCGGGCTTCGGGTGGGCAGCGTTGAGCGCTTTGTCCCAGCGCGTCGTGGGCAAGATGCCCTTGCCAAACATGCCCAGCTCGGTGTTCACAATCACATGCGTGGCCTTGTCGAACCAGGCCGAGGGGCGTTCGCCAAACTTGTCCCGTCCGACGGTCACCACTGGCAAGTGCACGGCGATGTTGACGCCTGTGCCCAGGATCAGGCTGAAGCGGGTCGAGGAGTTGAGGTAGGCTTCTGACAAGAGAGCCGCAGTCGAGTCGTTCACGATGGCGGCCAGCTCGACGGCGAGGCCTCGCGAGCGGCACGCCGACTTGATGATGCCGCCGAGATCTTGGCCCAGAAGACCATTGGAGGCCCTGAAGCCCTTGCCCATGCTCTGCAGTCTTCCGCCTTTGAGAGAAGTTTGCCTAAAGAAAAGAACAAAAAAGAGAAGCGAGTCAACAAAGATGAAACCCAAGCCAAAACGTTCTCAAGGAGAACCCCAACAATTGCACACTTTGGATGTGTAAGAGTGAGTGAGAGTGGATGAGAGAGGCAGAGAGACACTCACTCAATAGGAAAACTCCAGGCCAGGCCCATGAGCAGCGGATCCTCTGGGGTATTCCTGGCGTCCAGCGCCTCCGCAACAGTGCTCACGACTTTCTGGGCCGCCCAGTCAAAAAAGGCCATGCCCTCGAGGTTCTTGATGTCGCGGTCGATCCTGAACGAGTCCTGTCGCACGATCCGGCTCGCACCACTGCCCTGGGCCTCCTTGCCTAGGAGCTCCACCAGGGCGACCCGCAGTGTCGAACCTCCGACGTCGAGGGCGAGGTACTGGCCATGTTCGGACCGGCTGGGCAGCTGGTGGTTGTAGGACGGCAACATACATGCCGGGTTGTTCAAGAGGCCGTCTCTGAACTGCGCCTTCAATCTCGATGAGAACTCCCTCAACGAGGGGCCCTCGATCGGTCCCAGGAACAGTGCCTCGGCCTCCTCGAGAAACTCATCGGCACTTCGCCTTCCTGTTGCTGTTGATGATGAAGCCGAGGAGGCAGTCGTTTTTGTCGTTGCTGTACCGTTCGATATCGACTCAGATCCGGCGGTCTTGAGCACGTTCGGACTGATCCAGAAAGATAACAGGGCGGCGAGGAAAGACTTGCCCCTTAGTAGGGACTTGATCGCCGCAGCGAAGATCTCCCTGATTGTAGTTGGCATTGCAAGAAAACGAGCGGCTGCCCCTCAATAGTCGAGGCAAAGAGAAGGTGGAGTCGTTCCGAGAATATGCAATATTCACAGGGTCTACTTTATAGAGCAGACACTCAAAAAGGTAGGAAAAGGGAGGGGTGAATAATATTCTACCGAATACCCTTGTTATGCCATGAGATCCTAGCTGGAAACACCAAGCTGATCGTGCCAGAGGAGGAAGAGGAGGAGGGGGGAGCAGGAGGACAGAGAAAAGGGAATGTCCAATTCTTGCGCCCACGAAACAATTTGTCGGTCTGTTGGATCCCTCTTAAAAGGAGAAGAGGTAGGATTTGGTCGTGTGTATGTGTGTGTGTGTGTGTGTGTGTGTGTGTGTCAGACCTTATGTGGGCGACGTTACTGGATCACACGGGCCCATGTGTCTGCCGTTGCAGTTGCGTTTGCGGCGAACTGGTTCCCTTTGCATCGGTCAGAGAGAGAGAGAGAGAGAGAAGGGGGAGGGAGAGGAAGAGAGGGTCGTATCAGAGGATAAACAAAGAATGGTTGAAAAATGCGCCCGAACAGGGTGTGGTAGGTAAAGAGACTAACTGGGTGGTGGCTACGTCGTCCTCTGAGAATGCTACGAGCCCTTTCTATGCAGGATGGTCAGGATGGCGCAATACACTTTCTGTAGTCACTTGAACGACAACGTGGTTGGCTGGGCCGTTTCCCACGAGAGAACTAGAATGATGGTTGGGGGGGGGGGGCACGGGTAAGTCTAAAGAAATGCACAAAAAACGAACCGAAGGAGCCAAGAGAGAATGTTCACAATTAATGTTGTTTGCGTGATCTCTTCCAAAAAGGGCGACTGTCCTCTCGCAGTACCTCTTACTAAACAGGCTTAACGTCCACGGTTCAATCTCAAAAGGTGACTTCGATATGTCGTGCACTAGGGCACAGCATATCCACAAGTAAGGAGATGGAGGAGGTGGAGGAGGAAGTGGAGAGAGTGCTCCCCCAACACCAATGAAGGTGGTGGTGGTGGTGGTGGTGGTGGTGGTAGCAGTAGTAGTAGTAGTAGCAACAGAGAAAGGAAGAGGCAGACCAGAACTCGCGGGTGGACCCTAATAACCGCAAGGCACGGTGATGAACATGGCAAGGCACGATCAGCAAAGAAGCTAATCTGAGAGAGAGGATGGACGGATGGGGCCCAGTAGGATCAAGAATATGTCGATTGTCTGGAGTGCGTCCAAAGGTGGGCGTGGTTGTGGTAAGTACAACCACGCACGCCTCTCGAAACATGGTGAAGTAACGTTGCGCTTTGATGCCAACGGCGGCGGATCAACACTGGAGAAGATCTGGAACCGGGTCTTGTAGAACTACCGACTTGCTGACGTGCATTGCACCCAGTATCTTTCGCGATCAATGGGGTTGACAAGATGAAGAAAAAAAAAAAAGGAAAGCAGCTATAGTTCCAGATGTGGCAAATGATTCCAAAGGTCAGATCTGTCCAGCATTTGACATGGTTTGGTTATTAGTAGTGTAAAGATGAGTGAGGCTTTGGAATTCTTGGAAACCCGAGTATTGGATTTGCATGAGGAAAAGAGGGGTGTGGGTGTAAGGAGGGGTATTACAGTGGTCTGCCGGCATAGAATGCAACGTCGACACGCGGAATCAGGGGCCAGTATACTTTACTGTGAATTCACTGTAAAAGAAGAAGGGGAAAAAATGGATCCTTTTGTTTGCAATCCTCCCATCTCATCTGCCCCTCTGCCCCTCCACCGTTGGGGGAGCAAAAGAGAGGAACAGAAGAGAAGAAAAGAAGTAAGAAGAAAAGAAGTAAGTAGAAAAGATGAAGGAGGGAAAGATAAAGAGAGAAGAGAATATTCACATTCATACCAGTAGAGAATAGGATACAATATGGGAAAGAAGAAAGAAAAGAAGAACAAACGCCACATTGCTTACCCTAGAAGCATGCAGCTTAATGTCCAGAGAACAGACACGTCTGCTGAGAAATATAACTCACAAGCATTTATCATGTACAACAGTCAAGGATCTAGTCTCCTCCTCGACACACTCCTGAACGCCTCGTCTGCCCTGCTGGGACCCAAACGACTACGTATGTACCATGACGCTCTTACTGCTGCTCTGCTTTGGCGTCAACGGGCACTAACTGAATGGGTCGTGTCAGGTCAGTTAGCCAAAGTATGCAAGCAGAATGGCAAGAATAGTGGACACTTACCGTTTGTCCGTACCGTCTGCCTCATCTTGATCAATCACATGTCTACTCCCTCTCATACTGTACGTAGCGAGTGGGTAGCACGTTCCCGAATCAATCCACTCAAATCAATGGCACATGCCTTGTCCTGCCCTGGCCTGACGGATCGCCGGATACAACGTCAAGCCGGCTGGCGAAATCTATCTGCATCTGGCCTAATCTGCCCACACCACCGCCCGCTGCCCTGGCACTGTTGCCGCCAGAAGACCTCACACGGTGGGTTGATGCCCTTGTTGCCCTTGCCTACAGTCCATCCGGCCCATCATCATCACCACCTTCATCATCCTCGTCATCGTCATGATTGTGTGAACGTTCCATTCTACCTTTGCCCGTTCCTTTGTCAGAAAGGGCCCCCACACAAACCGCCACCAGTGGAAGTATTCGCCGTGCATGTGTGCGTGTGCGTGTGCTCTCCACTGGTTGGTGACTTTTTCATGTTCTCAAATTTGATTGCCCTCATCCAGTGGCATGTCTGATATCCTGTTTCGGCTATGGCCCGGCCGGTGATCGGTAACGACTCGTGTAAGTGTGTGTGTGAGACTTGAGACTGAGGTCATTTGCTTGCCCGAACGAAGCCTTTCTTATCACTACTATAGTCCGTGGTTCTGGCTTGTCCTAGTAGGAATTTCACCTGTGTTCTTCGTCCTCATAGACACACCCATACACATCCACACGCGCAACTCCCTCTCCCTTCCCCTCTCTCTGCCTGGCTCTACACTCGTACGAAACCCTCAAGACAAGGCACAAGACTCATCATTGTGTATCATTCTACTTCTACGACTACTGCTGCTGCTACTACGTGGCCACTGTCAATAATCAAATCCCATCGTCCTACACTTGGCTAATCCTCACTAAATTTTGTCACAACCATTAAAATGAGACTGATCATTCGTGACGATTCCGACCAGGCCAGTGCCTACGTCGCCAACTATGTCGTGGAGAGGATCAAGCATTTCGCCCCTACCCCTTCCCATCCCTTCGTTCTGGGCCTCCCTACAGGTTCCAGCCCTCTCGGCGTCTACAAGATCCTGGTAGAGAAATACAAGGCTGGCGAGGTATGTTTTCCCCCCTGCCCTTGGAATAGAAGCCTACACACACCAAACACAATAGCTAATGTAGTACAACCATTTTGCAGACATCATTTGAGAATGTGGTCACTTTCAACATGGTATGCTTTGAAACTCTTACAAACACATGTCTTGATGGCAGATTTGAAATTACAACCATCAAAGAAGGTAAGTAAGTTACTAACTCGTCGACCGAAAAAAAAAAAGGACGAATATATCGGGATCCCAAGGGACCATCCCGAAAGCTACCACAGCTTCATGTGGAAGAACTTTTTCCAGCACATCAACATCCACCCCAGCAACGTCAACATCCTGAACGGCAACGCGCCCAACCTCGAAGCCGAGTGCGTCGAGTACGAGGCCAAGATCAAGCGGGCAGGCGGCATCGACCTGTTCCTCGCGGGCATAGGCGAGGACGGCCACATAGCCTTCAACGAGCCCGGGTCGAGCCTGGCCTCGCGCACCCGCGTCAAGACGCTGGCCTACGACACCATTCTCGCCAACTCGCGCTTTTTCGGCAATGACCTCGAAAAGGTGCCCAAGATGGCCCTCACCGTCGGCGTGCAGACCGTTCTCGAGGCCCGCGAGGTCATCGCCATCATCCTGGGCGCGCGCAAGGCTCTCGCCCTGCAGAGATGTATCGAGCAGGGCGTTAACCACATGTGGACCCTCTCCAGCCTGCAATTGCACCCTCACCCCATGATTGTGTGTGACGAGGATGCCACCTTGGAACTGCAGGTCAAGACGGTCAAGGTAAGGAAGAAATAACCCTTTGTTACTCTCTTACTCATTACACCCCCCCCCCCTTTCTTCCTTTTGCAATCTACACCCCAAAGCTGACCAGAAAACGTAAAACAAAACAGTATTTCAAATCGATAGAGACCGTCGCGCTGTCCCAGGGCTTCGAGCAGATTCTCCCGTCCAGTATCCGCACCGGTCCCGAAGCAAAGGCCATCAAGACCACCGTGGCCCGCCCCGTGCCCACGACCGTCGTCGTCGACGAGGGTTCTCCCATCTCCCCACAGTCGCCCACCATCCTCTCGCCCCAACCCACCACGTCCAGGCTCCTGCGTGCCTCGTCCCCTGCAAACGAATATCCCGTCAGGTCCGTCTCGCCGGACATGGAGCTCATCAACGACAGGATGGCCGACCGCATGCCCGAGCCTGGTCTTGCCGCCATGCGTCTGACGCCAAACCCAGAAGCGCAGATGGCCAGGCAGGTTGGTGTCCATTGAGACAGGTTTTCTCTCATTGGAACAGTGGTTCATTATCATTATTGTTATTGTTGTTTTTGTTATTGATGTTACAGGCATCGTGTCTTGCTCTCGCTGGCGTTATCGCTCAACTTCTTATGGCATGACTGGAAATTTCCTTTTCAGGTCTGTCGTTTTTCAAGATTCCCAGATATTCCAACACGGTCGTTTGAAATTGGCTTTATTCCCATGTAAGAATGTACGAGATCAAATGGAAGAGGGGCTTCATCTAGGCTTAGTTAGATGCATGTTTTCTATATGCTTAAGTACTTATATAAGGAAGCAAAAGAACGAGTCTCTTTCCCAAGTGGAAAGTTGGCGAATATCGCTTCTCTGGTCCAAGCCTGCTAGTCATCGATTGTCCTGTGATTTATATACGAAATTTGAGTCATATATTTCCAACACTTATGAGGACCATGGTACCACGTCCACTATGCTTGTGCGTCTGTCTGTACAGTGTTTGGCGGCCTTGATTGTCGAGGCCGCCACCGTCGAAGCCACTGAGAAGAGGGTGGCTGAGAACAACTTCATCATACGAGTTCAAGTTCAAGAAGAAGGGAGAGAGAATAATCAAGTCCAATGCATCAGCATTCATTACTTATATCAATCAATATTATAGTACATGATTTCCTTTGGGTATCTGTGTATTTCCCTTCCACGGAACTACATTTGTTCAACTTCATAAACGACCCTTAATCCCCCCCTTTCCTCCCCCCTCCTCATTTCCATTTCTTGCTTCTCAGTAGATGAACTGAATTCTCGACCCACGTGGCTTCTCCACCTCTTCAGACGGGGTCAAACTGATCAGGCTGTCCCTTAGGGCGACGACCCTCTCAGACCCACTGGACGCTGAAGCGACCGACTCGTCGGTATCATGCCGCACAAGGGCAGGAAGGTTGACGGGTGATGCATCCTCGGGGATGCGAAGCTCCTCGGCTAGTTCTGCGGCAGAAGAGGGTTGCTCTCGCTGCGTCTTGAGGGCCAAAGGAGGCTGATAGGTTCTGGCCTCCAGCATCACCGATCCCAGGGGCCATGATTCTGAGAGGGCGGCTTCCTGAGGGGTGAAGAGCTCTCCTCCAGCCAGCTGCTCAGTTAGCCAAGGCTGCTGCTGCTGCTGTTGTACAGGCAATGACGACGACGACGACGACGGAGTAGGCTCGTCCAGAGATCCGGTCGCCCACTGTTCAGCAAACAGACGCTCCTGCTCGAGAGCCTCGATCTGCGCTAGTAGCTCGGCATCCATTTGCTGTTGCTGCTCTGGGAGAAGTTCTGGGGTCAGGGCACGAGGCGGTGTGGCCATCACCGCTCTTGTCGCTGCTGGCTGCACAGAGCTCTCTCTGCTCGTGCTCGCGTTGCGACTGCGGGGGGACGGATCCTCAAACCTTGAAACCATGGCGGAGATGCGACCGCCCTTCCTGCCTCGCGGTGAAGCTGTCTGTACTTGGCGAGATGTGCTCGCCACATCGCCGAGGGGAGAAGAGCTGGCCGTAACAGACTGAGCGCTTGTTGTTCTGATGTGCAGCGATGACGAGGAGGAAGAGGATGCAGCGTCATTGCCGTTCTTCACGGGTACAGCAGGGTGTACTATCCGCCCTGCACCCGAGCCGAAGAAGACAGGGTGCACCGCTGCAACGTCACTCGTATACCCTGTGGCAGCAGGATGAATAATGGAAGCCTTCGAGGTCAACGATGCCGCGGCGAAGACTGGGTGCCTCTTGGACGCATCGAAGGTGGTGATAGCTTCATTTACGGGCACAGCAGGGTGTGCGATCTTGCCTGCACCTGAGCCGAAGAAGACAGGGTGCACTGCTGCAACGTCACTCGTATACCCTGTGGCAGCAGGATGAATAATGGAAGCCTTCGAGGTCAACGATGCCGCGGCGAAGACTGGGTGTCTCTTGGACGCATCGAAGGAGGGCTTGACACCGTGATAACTCTTGGCGATGGCTTCAGCCAAAGCCGCAGCCCAGTCTGCAGGAGAGGCCTGGAGGGTATTCTTGCGAGATGATACTGTCGCTGCCGCTGCTAAGCGGACTGGGTAGCTGGCAGTGATGGCCTCGTCAAGTGCAGCCTGCCACTGCCCGACAGACGCAGCCTTGACTTCTCTTCGGACGGACCCCACAGGAAGGATCCAGTTCCGCGCAGGTTCGATCTCTGCACACGCAGCCCAGAGTGTGGTAGATGCCAGCGGTTCTAGAGACGTCCTCTCGAGCGAGCGAGGCTTGCGGTTGATGTGAAGGGCGGCAGGATCTTGAGACGTGGTTCTGAAATTGGATCGACCCAACTCTGTATCAAATAACCCACAAGGCTTGCTCGACTCCTCAGCTGTAGGAGGGGCGGACCAGAGGAGCTGTTTGGGGCTGCTGCTGCTGCTTTCCGTTGGGAACAACCAGTTACGCTGTGGCTGAACAACAGCATTCCCAGCCCAGAACGCCGTCGAGGTAAGCTGTGCAAGTGGCATTGCCTCGGTGGCACGAGACTTACGGTTGATCTGGATCGCAGCGGGAGGCTGGATTGTGGTTCTGAAGTCAGATCGACCAGAATTAGAATTAAACAAGCCAGAGCTAGCCGATTCCTGAGGCGCAGAGGCGGCAGACCAGAGAAGCTGCCTCGAAGTCGTTGGGCGGCTGCTTCTGGACACCAACCAGTTTCGCTCTGTCGTGTCTGAGGAGCCGGACAGCGATGAGGATGTCCAAAGTGTCGTCGAAGTGAGACGATCCAGAGACTGTTTTATTGGCGACCGAGGCTTTCGCTCCATGACAAGAGCGGCGGGTGCTTCAGTCGTAGTCTTGAACTCTGTTCGGCCAGATCCAAGATCGAACAGCGCTACTGAGCCCGATGTGTGCTTCGGAGAGACTGGCGCCGACCAGAGCATGAGAGAAGACTGCCTGGCGAGGGATGCAGTAGGTTTTGTCGTTGTGACGGCGGCGGCAGCAAGCCCGAACTGGGGTTCCCACATCTGAGACGGCGAGCGAGACAGCTCTGGTGCTGCGGCTGTCCAGAGGTGGATGCTTCCAATGGTAGCAGGTTCCTCAGACCTTCGAGGCTTTGCTCGAGCAGTGAGCTTCACGACATCATAGCTTTCCCAATCCCGAGGATGAGGTAGGCCCACGCCAGATTCGCCTCGTTGAGGTTGTGGGTGCCATTGCCAGAGCGGTAGGCTGCTCTGTAACGTGGTCTTGGGCGAGTCATCAACCTCAGGCGTGTGTGCCTCTGAGTAATCCAATGACGACGACGGGGACTCGAGAGACCACATCGTCGACTCGGAGGAGCTGCTAATCTTTGGGTTCGGAACCGCCCACAGGTTGCTGTCGCTTGCGATAGCAGCAGGCTGTGCAGAGAGGCGAGGCCTGGCGCGGACCGTCTCAGTTGTCTGGTCATGTGTATACCAGTCTTCTGGTTGCGGGAGTCCCTTGTCGTGAACACCACGTTCCTCCTCCTGTAATGATGGCGCTTGCCACAGCGAGGATGGCCTCACTGACTTTACTGGTGGTAATGGCGATGGCATCTCCTGAAGTTCATCATCCCCCTGTTCGATACCTACGAGGGTTCTCTGGAGGAGCTCAGAGTGTTCAGCGTTGCCGCCACGCTCTTCATTGTAATAGTCATCTGTTACCATCCTCATGTCTCTGTTGCTGGCGATGTCGTCACGAGCCGATCCAAAGAAGCTGTTCGTGGATGGTACGTCATCCGTCTTCAGGAGCGTGGCAATCTCGAACAGTGTCGTCTCGTCGAATCCATCATCACTATCCGAGCCCATGGAGCTGGAGTCATCATCTCTCTCGTCTTCATCGTCGTAATCATCGAAAAAGGACGACGAGTACTCGGACTCTTCCAGCTGCCTGGACCTCAACTCCTGCATCTTTCGGACCGATGAGGCCCCAGTGGACATCGTTCCAGGCATGGCCATAAATACGGGCCGTGGCGGAACAGATGGGAGGTCGGATTTCTCGCCCCAGGGAAACTGGAAGATGCCCAGCGTGTCGCGCTTGTTGGGCAGAGGCTGAGGGTCCTCAAGAATGTCTGGCAGAACTGTGAATCTCCTGCTGCGGCGCGGCGGGCGCTGGGTCAGCGGGCGAGAGTTGGAGAAGGTTCGGGAGCGCTGGATGCCGGGCTTGTAAAAGCTGAGGGATTGTTCTTCTTGTTCTTCTGGCTGCGATGAGAGCTCAGTGGCGACTTCTTCTGGCTCCTGATCCCGAGATACAGGTGCAGAGCCCCAGAGCCCCCAGGCAAGAGGGGTCCCATCCGAGACAGGCTTCTGCCAGAGATGATCGCTGTGGATAGTCAAGGCAGTATTGTCTATCCTCCTTGCAGGACGAACAGAGAGGCCAGGCAGGCTTGGCTCTTTCACAGGCACATAGTATGGCTTCTCGGGTCTCACCCACATCAAGCCTTGAAGGACTTCTGGCGCTTCTGGTGCTTTCCAGAGATAACATCTCGCAGCTTTCAAGTTATCTCTTTGGATACGAGCTCGCAGGGCGGCCACGAAGTTGCTGCCGCTGGCTCTTGCCATCTCTGTCTCGGAGTCATCCGAGTCTGGTGGTGTTGGGCTGCCCAGTTGGGATGAGAGGGTTAGAAAGTTCCTGTTGCTGCTGCTGGAGGGCGGCATCATGTGGCCAAGGTCATGTGTGGTCTGCATAAACTCCTGATGGGCCTCAGCGAGCTTCTTCTGCCACAGCCCCGCCCGGCTGCCGGGAGGAACGCCGTCCATCGAGTTGACAGAGGACCTCTCTGACAGCATGAGGCTTGCCAGACGTGTGCGGCGTGAAGATCTCCAGTCTGAGACGGCATTCGAGCGAGTAGACGAGTTCCTTGACAAGAACATCTCCTGAGAAGATGGCTCAGCAGCAGTAACGGGAGCCAAAGAAGCAGCAGCAGACGTGCGACGAGACTCGGCCGTGGGAGACATGCCGAGTGTCGAGAGTGAATCCCTCGAAAACTCGTGCTGCATGCCAAGCCATCGTGTCTCCTGCATGCCCATCTCCGCCTCGAGATCGTTCAAAAGTGCCTGTCGGCCGGGGCTCTCAGCAACCGTGCCACCCTGGTCTGCCTGCTCATACTTCTTCAGCTGGGCCTGTATCACCTTCAATGCCTCCTCGGGGGACGGCAAGGGCGAGAGCTCTGCAGCCTGGACCATGGACGCCTGCTTGGCCGGTGTCGGCCTGTCACCCAGTACCAAGCGATGGGGAGGAGGCCCTCTCCTCGAGCCTCGCTTATCAGAGAGGACCGAGAAGCTGAGCGTCTCCTCGCCCACCCGCCGATGCCATATACCTGACGATCTTGTAGATGTCATCTCTTCGACAGGGCTTCCATCGTCGATGGGTGACGACATGGGACCATCTTGGGCCTGGCTCTGCTGAAACTCCTGCGCCACAGACGAGTCCAGCATAATCGTCATCTCCTCGCTGTTTGAGACAGCAGACAGGGCCCGGTTATTGTTGTTGTCAGGTGCCCTGTTTGGGTTGAGGACCTCGATAGCACGAGCTTGATGGACGCTCAGCCCAATCTGCTGAATAGGCAATGGAGAATAGGCCGAGTCCATGTTGGTCCCCGTCTCGCCGAACGTCATGGTCGTCGATGCAGACTTGATATCTGCGAAGATTGGTAGAACTGGTGACGAGGCTCGTCTGCCGTTGTAGGTCATGCTGCTGGAGGAAGCTCCTCGTCCTCCTCCCCGTCCTCCGACAGGACTCTCTTCAGCACCGCCCTCTGTTTCCACATCTTCACCTATGAAGCCTTGGTAGGTTGCGTACGAGAGCCCCCTCTGTGAGCCTCGATCCTGCTCACCAAAGATGCTGCGTGTCCTTACCGAAGTGCTGGTCCTCTTGGAATCCCTTGACAGCGTATCACGGCCTTCGGTGTTGGCTAGGGTGGGCGAATCCATGAATGTGGCGGGCATCAAGTTTGAGGGTACAGAAGATGATCTGCGTTGATATCGATCCATCATTGGGGCGGTTTTGGGTGCGGGTAGGAGGAACTCGACCTTTTCGTTGAACGTCATGCTCTTGGTGTCGTTGGGGTGTGGTCGATCCTCTCTCGACGATGGTTGTTGCGGTGGAGGAGGAAGAGGAGGGAGCGCTGTTGGGCTGCCTGGGTTTGACTGCAAAATGGACATTTTCTGCATCAAACTTCCCAGAGACCTAGATCTCCTATGGCCTTTGGGCGGGGAGAAGATACCGTCTTCCTCGGGGTCAGTGTTTTTACGAGGAATTGGTCTCGGGCGATGAACCACAGAACCGTTGGTGCGTGGCAACTGCTTCGAGACCAATGTATTTTCATCCATCGCCGGTATTGCGAGTCTCAGGGGAGCAGGTACAGCAGCCTTGACGGCGCCACCACGATCTTTGGCGCCGTCCATGACACTGGTGACAAACTCTGGGTCATTGTAAATGATGTTGTTGACGAACATGACCGTCTCTTGCCTTGCCGACCCTGACCCTCCATCCTTTGCTGCTGCCACCGTCCTTCCGACCGATGCTGACCTCGGGTCCATGGGGAGGCCGGTCGTTGGGCGCTGCTGCATACGAGTCTTCAGAGGCTGGGCCACTTGTTCAGGTGGTGAGGAGGTTGATGGCAGCTGCCGAGATGGCAGTCCTCGAGCTGCGGACTTGAGCGGTGGAGAAGGGGTGCGAGACATCGTACTTGACATATTTGACGAGCCTGCTGACAACGAGGACGAGGACGATGAAGATCGTGGGCTAGGTTTGGGTGATCTCCTCCGAAGCTCATCGCTGCCGGGTGACAACTGAGCACCTGTGGAAGATGCAACCGCCAACGTAGCAGCGGCAGCAGCAGCAGCATCCATCTCCTTCAACTGGCTCATTGACGCAATTGTGTCCTTTCGCTTGATGGTTGTCGCCCGTGCGAGGCCTGTCTCTGGGCTCACGCCTCGGAACATGACTTTCGAAGACGAGCCGGAGGACTCTTGTGCAGCCATCATCAGCAATTCCCTCCTCTCCCTCTCCATTTGAGCGGCCGTGGCCAGGTCCGTCGTGGCCACCTTGTCCAGAGGATTGGTACCACCCTGTTGGAGGACCGGGTTTGAGATGGCCAGCTTGCCGACGGTGATGGCTCTCGCTGGAGCCTTGCCGGAGTTAAAAAGAGACCTCTTCTCTTGTTGTATTTGTCTTGATTGTTGTTGTTGTTGTTGTTGTTGTTGTTGTTGTTGTTGTTGTTGTTGTTGTTGTGGCCCGTCCATGGCCATGGTGGGCGCTGGTGGGAAAGCCCTTGATGGACCTGGTATGGGTACCTCACGAGGTTGAACAAAGGCAGTCATCGAGTTGACCTGTTCTGTTTTGATCTCCTCGTATCGACTCGGCGGGTAGTAATCATTGGAGGCTGAGGTGGAGTTAGACCGAGCTCTCGTGATAAGCCGTGGCGAGGGAGCCTCAGGCATCCTCCTCTCGCGGTCACTGCGGTTTGAAGCTACGAGGGTGGGCGAGACCGCAGTCACAATGACTATGAGAATGGTGAGGCCGCTTGCGGGCAAGCTGGTTCTGAAAAGATAATCGATTGAGGAAATTCCTAGCAGCATGACCACACTGGTCTGTCAAGTGGGATATGATACGTATGCATGTGTTAGTTTCAGAGAGACAACCATGATGAAAGGAAGAAAACAAGAAGACTGACCGCTAGCCATATGCCCAGCCCAACAAGTAAAATAGTCACCGCCTTGACCCGGCCTGTCTGCTGGCCATTGTCTTGCACCTTTCCCATGCTCCCGTTCGAGAGGGCCAGGCCGGCAAGTGCCATGAGGAGGATGGCGTCCGCGGCTACGACAATGACGGCGATGATGAAGATGGACGACAGCGCCACGCAAGAGGTGTCGAACTGAGGTTTTGAGAACCCGACAAAGACGGCGCCCAGCGCAAATCGGCCGGCCAGGGCGCCCTGGACAATGTATTGTCCCACCGATGGCTTCCTCCCATCGAATATAACCCAGAGCAAGAGCTGTTCAATGGAGAATCGTGCCAGCTGGTCAAAGCCCGTCGCGAATAAGATGCCGATCTGACATAACTGTGCCCCCGTCGGATCTATTAGGGTGGTGGCGAAGTCGATTTGCGCCCACAAAGCGGCACTGAGAAGAAAAAGAACGAGGACCAGCCTCTTGCCGTCCCGGAAGACCGACGAGCCATGGCCCTTGACGTTAAGGAATAAAGTCGCCGACGCCGCGTTGAAGAGGACGCCACTATGCCCTGCGGGTCAGTACATATGCTGTCGTCTTCCTCCTTTCGTCACACCTGAGCCACCACTTGTGGAAGAGGATTTGGAGGGGACGGGTGGTGTATTACTGACAAGGTGAAGGCGCCGATGAGCGCCGAAGTAGTTCCAGAAAACACCATGATTGGTGACGCCAGACGGCGGTGGACAGAAGAGAATAGAAAAGCCAGCCCAATCAATGGGAATTCGATTGATAAAAAGAAAAGAGTTATGAAGGACAAGTTAAGCACCTCATCATGTCGTGATCATGAGGAAACACACTTTGGGGTATCAAAGAAACACGCACACGGTACTCGTGTATTCCATCTCGGTTGATTCCAGATTGTATGCCGTCAGAGACGATGCTCCAGCATCGTGAATGGATGAGACAGAAAGAGGGAAAGAGAGAGAAAGAGAGCGCGAGAGACAGAGAGAGAGGGCGAGAGGAGAACAAACAGGGTCGGTTGGGATCATACAGAGATGGACGGACCCCATTCGTCAGCCGTTCCCCATTGGCAGCGCAGTCTGAAGCAAGTGAGGACAAGGAGGATGTGTGCAAGGCCTGCGGCAAAAGATCGAGAAGATCCTCAGGGGACGCATTCATCCCACTCGCTCACCCAATCCACACCCAAGGCCCACAGTCGTGATGCGGGAGAGATAGCCCGATAGAGGTTTGGTATGAGGTTTCTCAAACCATGGCTGCTGGAGACAAACCGAAAGGGACATGAAGCCCGAGGCTCGCTCGCGACGGCACTTGCTGACTAGTTGCGAGCGGCTGCCAAACAAGACGAGGCAGGGACAGGCACGGCTTGGCATCCCAAGACTGCCGGGGGGGGCTTGCATCGCGACCCTCTGCGGGACTGGTGTTGCACTTGAAACTTGAGGTGTCACAGAAGTGACCAGCACAACACTGCACGGTCCCAAGACTGCGCTATAACCGAACAAGAACAGACCACAGATGATTTGGAACCAGCTTGTCATTGGAAACCGGAAACCGTAGGATTGGGACCGGCCGGCAGATGAAGAGTTTGGACAGAATCTTGAGAGAGCGCTCGAGTGCTAGATTTCAGATTTCTGGATGCTCACGTAGGGACGACGCCGGTCCGAGCATCATAAGAAATGACACCAAACGCAGAACGAGACAAGCCTCTGCTGACAGATTTCGAGGCCCGATACTTAGGAGTAGTAGAGGTGAAATGAAGCATGGGCGGCAAGAGGGATAGCAGAGGTAGAGGTAGAGGCAGAGGTGGAGATACTGAACAAGACGTGACGTTGCTGATGCTCCAGATCTGGTGGCTCTTGAAGAAAGAGAGATCTAGAGTAGATAGGGTTTACATTGACTACCCGTAGTAGGGTAAGTTTGGTCGTTTGGGTCCGGGAACGGGTTGGAGCTGTGGTTTTGACAGCTTGAGATTCGCCATTGACAAATTATGCGGCTCACCCAGGCTCTCGGGTGGGTTTGCCGGGGCACAGTGACACGGTAGATCAACAAAGGGAAGAATAAGGCGCGTGGGAAAGGGGAGAAGAAAGAACGATGAGGTCTTGGCAGACAAGGCCTCTGACTGACAAAGTAAAAAAAAGGTAAGAGCAGGGGGTGAGCCTGAGTGGAAGGAGAAGGAGAAGGGGGGAAAGTGGGAAGGGAAGGGGCGAATGATGAGACACGTCGCACTCCACCCGCGCGCTTCCAACACAGAACCCATCCTTGTCCTCGAAAAGAAGTAGCTACTACAGCACCACAATGGTACGTACCAGGCTGTAACCTCGCCCAGCCTTGGCCGACACTGTTTCCTTCCCGCCTTCGAGAGCATCATTTTCGATAACTTTTTGTTTTCTCGAGTACTATGTATAGCTGTGTGTTTGTATATCTGAGTTCAGATATTCAGCCATGGTACCGTGGAAAGCCCTGGAGGTTGCGTCTCTCAGTGTCCAGTGGCACAGGTCGACGTCCTGAAACGGCTGCACGAGATGCCCGTGTCTTGAGCTTCTTAACGCCGATATCCTATTTGAGGCTATCATTTCTACCCTTACAGCAATACTTTTGCTCATATCCTGGAATTGCAAGAAATATTTATTGAGTAAGTATTAAACTATGGTAGGTATATCTATCTGGCTCGCGGACAAGCCAGCTCATCTCTGAACTGATCCACTCCCATCCGTGGACGACTGCCGTAGACAAGGCACACCCTATTGCACATGCCACAGCATTTAATGCTCATTATTTTAGAATCATCGTGGGCATGTGCATACAAAGACGACTTCTGTAACCCTAGGATACACCGAAAAGCCCTACAGCACTGCCAAGGGGGTCTATGCTCAAAGTGAGAGGATCCAATGTGTGCCTGTTACTCGAAACCAACTCCCAATTACTTCCACAAATAGAAGTCGCTGATCCAGGCTCACATAGGAGTGCAAGAGCTGGAAATGTCCACAGCATCCTCAACTTCAACGCCATCCTCCATCCTTCCTCGTACTCTGATGAGGCTGGGGATGAGGACATGCGCGTATTTGGGGGGGGGGGAGCGTGGTCACTGAACAATAGGTGACCCGATCTCTCCGCATGAGAGGGCGCAGATGCTTGTACCTGCACGTATTGTGAACGCCAGGCAGTTGTTCAATGAAGCAGCGAGGGAGTATGCAGTGGAGGCAGCAATGAGGAGCATGGATGTGGAGAGGGCAGAGAGGGCACAAAGACATGTTGTAGAACGAGATGGAAGAGACTCAGATGGATAAATGTGGTTGTCATTGCTTTTGCTGTTTTCATTAAAGCTGGGGGCCGGGGAAAAGAACAAAAAAAAAAAAGAATTGAACTTGGACTCGGACTCGAACCGTGGACCTTCTCCAACTTTCCTTAATTTTATTACCAGCGAAACTGGTGTCATGGCAGTAGTTTCTCATTCTCCCAACTTTCATCGACGACGACTTGCCACCGTCCATCACCACCACCACCTTCACCACCAACCACCACGGCCTACTGTGCCCATACTTAGAGTAGATGATCCTGAATAGAAAGAAGAAAAAAAGAGAGGTTTGAAGAGCAAACAGCAAAAATCACCACTGACCCTGCTTGTTTATAGTCATAGGATTACGGGGCATTCCCAACACACAGCGCGAAGCTTGAGGGCCGACCAAGTCTCGTCTCCGGGGGTGATGAATCCGAGGGTGTAGAGTCCACGTTGTGTCTCCCGGCCATTCACTCAAACCGAAGTAAGCGTTTCTAGCCGTTACACCACATCTTCAATCGGATTCGAATTTACTTATCACTTGAGTTCTTGGTTCATATTACCAAGGTCCATCAGAGAGAGGGTATCGTGCTTCCTTTAGGCCACCTGCTGCCCCCTCCCCTTCTCTTCTGATGTTATACCACCGCGTACTTGCCTTGCAGAGCACCTCACTGGCCTCTCCATATCAACAAGATGGTTGGTTGCAGCAATAGAGTCACCATGACCAACAGTCAACAATCCTCACAACACAAAGGCAGACCAAGTTGACAAATGTTTCCTCCCTTTATTTTTGAACCATGCAAGATCTCCCGAATACTATACATCCATTTATGAACGCCTCCTCGGATCCTTCTTTTTCCTCCTCATCCCCCATCCCTCCCCTCACCCTCCTCCTCCTCCACCTGCTGCTGCTGCCCCCCCCCCTCACCCATTACCAATTTTCCCAAATCATGTCGGGCAACACGGTCCTCATTACCTCCCAGTGGCCCAGGGCACTCTTCTCATGCCACTTTTCCAGCGCCGCGGTATCATTATTTCTCAATGTCTGCACTTCACCAGAGGCCCTAAAGTCCTTCTCGGTCACCTCATACTTGGGCGGTAGGAACAGCTCCCTCGTGCGGCTCTGGAGCAGGTCCGCCGCGGTGATCTTGCGAAATTTCACAGGCCTGTCTGCCTTGGTGCAGAAGATGACCATGTTGGTAAAGTCACGCTTTTCTTCCTCAATGACGGCATCGTCGCGTGGGTTTTCACGATAGATGCGGCATGAGGGAAAGACTTCTCGTATCGTCTGCACAACAATCTTGGGAGGTGGGAGCATAAAGTCTCCTGCATAATTCTGTAGAAGAACATGTATTCGTTAGTATATGCTTCCCAAAGTCTCGGACTCGGGGAAAAAAGAGAGGCCTCACAATCGCCACCACGCCATTGGGCTTCAGCAGAGCATGGAGGTTTTGCAGGAATTCCAAGGTGAATAGAGGCACTGGCTCTGCCCCGCCTGTAAAGACGTCATGAACTATGTAGTCAAACTTGCTGTCCGACTTGTTCACGAGTTCTTCGGTATAAGTGATGGCATCGGCAACGACTGCAGTATGGTTGGATGGTAACTGGAAATATTTCGCTGCAAACTCGTACACCACAGGGTCGATCTCAACCACGGTCGTGTCGACACCGTGGGCAACAAGCGCTGCTGGGAGTGTCCCAATCCCAAGACCTCTAAGAAGCGGGTCAGTAGCCTGATGCAATCGCAGGGAGTGAGGGAGACAAATGGCTACAAGAAGCCAGGGGGGGGGGGACAAAACTTACATCACGAGTGCCTCTGCCTCGGTGTCTATGATGGGCTCTGTGGTCTCGACGAGGCGCACAGCCTCCAGCATAGTAAACACACCATAGATGGGCTCGGCGACCCTCTTGCCCTTGAAGCGGATCCACTCCCCTCCGAGGAGGCTGTGGTCAGCGCGCATCACCCTGTACCCGTTCTCAAGACTATCAACAACAGAGATGTAGCCTGTTGACGACTCCTTCCTGTCCACGAGCAGCCACTTGTTCGCCGTCAAGGTGCCATTAAGTGACTGCGCCGCCATGGGCGTCATAACATGCGTGTTGAAGAAGGCCGTGTGCAGCAAGGCCGGGAGGGCCAGAACCAGATACTTGGAGGGCGCGAACAGCGCGTAGGATGTGCTGAGGACCGTTTCCAACACGACACGAGTGCACAAGACCGTCCTTCCGATGTGCTGTCCTAGGAACTTTCCAGAAAGTGACTCGACGAGCTTGTAGTAGCCGTACGAGGCGATACCAGGAGCGGCATCACGGATGAAGCCCGGGAGGCCGGACAGGTCGGCGCCCTCCAGGTAGTTGGCAGTACAGGCCACCGAGAATATGACCAGAGGGACAACAGTCAGGAGCTCGGTGATGAAGGGCCCCTGGTAGGCAGTCAAGGTGGCGCTGGCCTTGAAGAGGTAGAACTGGGCGGCAGGGATGTAGAAGGCGATGATGGGCAGCACGTAGGAGAGTCGGATGGGCACCAGGCGGCCGAGGTGCAGATTACAGGCCCACCCGACAAAGAGGGAGGCCACGATGAGCTTGTTGTGCCATAATGATACCGGTATAGAGCCATAGACGGGTGATAAAGTGAGCTCAGAGACGTTGGCATAGACGGCGGCCAAGGCGATCAGGGCGAGGGACCTGAGGTAGACGGTAGCTTGTTCCTGGCCCCATCTGGCCCACGTCTCCTCTTTGGCTTTGGATCTCAGGTCCTTCAGCTCCTTCTCGAAGGCCTCCTGCGTGAAGGAGGCGTTGACGTCCGTCACGGTGGCCTGTTTGGCCTTCTTGGCTGGCTTCCTGGGTGGCATGACGACGCGGATTAGGAGTGGAACGAGGATTCTTTTGTCCGTGAACGGGGAATATCTACAAGGAATTTCAGAAAATTGATCTTGAAAAATAAACCCAATAAACACAAATAAACCAAGAAGGTAAAAAGAAAGACTGTTGCCGAGATGCAGGCCCAGCTGCTCTAGGATGATTTGGCGTGTTGTCCTTTGTATGTGCTTTGTACGATGTAGACGTGAGGTGAGGTTGGTGAGAGGCTCACTTTGATAATGAACACGGACTTGCCTGTCCAGACCTCCAAGCTGTTCTCAAGCCCCCCTGCCGCCGCCCCATGAAGGTTGAAACAGCTCAAAGCTCGGTTTGAGAAACGGAGGTGGGAGGCTACAGGGTTCTGAAGCCAGGGCGCTAGGACCCCTTTGTGGTGGGTATACCGTAGCACCCAGTCGTGCCAGCCTACTACGATCGTGCCATAGAGCCATCAGGGTCCTCTTCCCAGAGCCTACAAGTAATGTAAGCTCAGCCTGGACCAGCCAACGGTTACGGTCACCGGCTACCACCGGGAGCAACCCCCCCTGCCACCTACCCCCTCAAACCATTCCTCCTTAGTGTTCTACCTGGCGAGCTACCCTGCCGTGCCTGCTACTGTAGCTACTAATAATTGCTCGAATCACATGCTGCGTGACGTAAAGTTTTTTTTTTTTGGGAGGGGGAAGGGGGGAGGGGTTCTAGGAGCTGTCTGCCTTCCTATTCTGTACCGTGTTATTGGGCTTGTTGTTGTTTTGCTGGGTCGTCGTGTCCTCTCTTCAATTCGAAGTCAATTGCAATTTCACCATCACCCTCCTAATTCACCATCACCCTCCTAACGTCGTCTTCCTCCTTCTCCTCCTCCTCCCTCTTGTTACTGGTTCTTGCTTCTCTCTTCTAGGACGCATCGATTGCAGACATTAGTAGTACTTCTCCGAAACTGACAATGGCACCCATTCACCAAGAACACCTGTTGGTGGACCTCAACCAGAAGAGTCTGTTCAGTGCGTCTGACCCCTCTCCCCACGTCTGCTGTCTCCAGTTTGTTTTTCCCACAGACGGTGATGTCGTCTCCAGGAGCAAGCTTTCTAACAAGAGGGAATCCGTCAGTCTCTGCCGCCGCCATAGCGTTCAATCCAACGTTCTGGAAGTAAGTGAATTCCTGAGCGTCATACTCTCTGCTCTTGTCTGTTAGATATTATGCTTTATCTAACCCTCTCGTCTTGACTAGCATCGTCGCCCGCCGAGGTTAGTTTCACCCCGAGAGCTGCGTCCCGCGGGAGGTCGAGCATTCCGTCCACCTAACCAGCAGAGGCAGAGTACCGAACACGATTCATGACCAAGGCCTTTGGGGGCAATGCCCAGACGGCATGCTACGCCCTCGCGGCCACCATCTTCTCGCTTGGTCTCGTCCGCGACTTCCTCTACGAGCGGGCCCTGCGCCACCAGCCCTCGCATCCCCTCCTCCAGGCCGATCTGGTCAAATATGTGGGTTATGCCCTGATCGCATGCGGCAACGTCCTGGTCATCACGTCCACATGGGCTCTGGGCATCACGGGCACGTTCCTGGGCGACTACTTTGGCATCCTTATGGACCACATGGTCACCGGGTTTCCTTTCAACATCTGCGACGCGCCCATGTACTACGGCTCCACGATGAGTTTTCTGGGCTCAGCACTGCTGTACGGCAAGCCGGCAGGCATACTGCTGACGGGGTGGGTGCTCATGGTGTACCTGGTCGCCCTGCAGTACGAGAACCCCTTTACGGCGGGCATCTACGAGAAGCGGGACGCACAGAGGGCCGCAGGGAAGGAGCCAGAGCACAAGAAGGAGTTGTAAATCCCTGCGCTACATCTGAGAGGGGCAGGGCGGATGAATGGATGTGGGTGAGTGGTGTGTGTTGCAGCATGGAGTTGGGGCGAGCTGTTTGAGGAGGCGCATTTCTTGGGGCGATCTGGATTTACATGAACCTTTTGGGAGACACAGAAGTGGTGTTGGTGGGACTGGGCGTTGTGAGAGTGGACTGGAGGATTTACCCGACTGGCGATGCATGACAGGGGATGGCAAGATTTGTGTACCATTAAACATACACACATAAGAGGGAGAAAGAGAGATGAAAATAAGGAGGATTACAATACTATAGGTGGATCTCATGAGTGTAGACCAAGAAGGGAACTTGGCCTACATGCCGAAATGTTCCGTGCGCAGTGACAGCAGCAACCGGGCGAGGAGCGAAAACAACTTTGGGCAAGAAAACAAACCGGACACAGCAGGGAGAGAGACTTTGCACAAATGATAATTCGGGACGCTATTGATTTTCATTTAAAGTTACGAGAAGAAAAACCTCCAAGGCACGCCCAAGTAGCGCAAACGGACCCGGGATATTTACGTGCATGATGAGCATTTGCCGACCTTTTCCCCCAAGCCAGGGCTCCCAACCACTGCAGTGCGCGAACACCATAGTATAGTATGCACACTAAAATATGCATACTATGGTACAGCGCAGTACATAGCGTGTACTTTTCAACTTTGCCCTGTTAACCTCGGAAGTCAAGTATTGATCCTGCAGCGAGCGGGCCATTTCACCGGATTCCCTCCTTGCCACCGTCAGGGAATGAATGTCTATACAAGTCGAGAGACACCTTTGAAGAAGAGCAAAAAGAAGAAGAAAAAAAGAAAAAAGCCATCACGGTACCTTATTAGTTTGCTGACTCCGCGATTCCTCATTCGTAACTTTGGTATGTATAAAGTACAAGGCCGCCCCTCCTCCACCTCTGATCCTAGTGGGTCTTGTTTCGCAGCGTCATCCATCGAACCTTTACATTACAGTAACTAAGTAAATTAATGACTAAAGTCAGGCATCTTCTCTCAACATTTCGTCGCCGTGAACTCTTTTACACTTTTCCCTCTTCCTTTTGACTGACCAGAATAGTTCATTACAAAGTCAGTGAAGATACGCATTACATCGCCACCCTCCATTTTCACTTCTTTCTGCTCTTTCTTCTCTTCGTTTTTCCGCGTCTTTTTTCTTGTCCTCTTTGCTCTCTGCTCTTCATTCGCGGAGGGGTGAAGAAAAGACGAAAAAACTCATCAACCACACCTGGGTGGGAAGGAGAGAAAGAAAGAAAGAAAAAGAGAAAGCTGACTTTCAGGATTGAAGAAAACAGAGAAGGGCGTCGGCCTCATGGAGCCCAGGTTGGACCAAGCATCAAGGGCTTTGGGCTGCTGCAAAGGAGTGGACGTTGGGATATAGAAAGGGAGAGGGGGGAGAGAGAGAGGGAGGAAGAGAAAGGAAAGATGGAGAATCGCTTTCCAGTACAGGCTGCAAATGTCGATGGTGCTGTGGCAGATCGAGTCGAGAACAACAAGGGGGAGGCAACAAGCCCAGAGCAGCAGCAGCAGCAGCAGCAGCAGCAGCATCATCCTCAGACGCCCAGATCCTTCTCGTGCAAGACCTTGTCTACAGCTGGCCTACCAGGCTCATCCAGGATGGCCTCCCTTTTGTCCAGGCGGGGCCCCTCACCACCACACCAACAAGCACAACGTGGCGCATCACAGCGCTCGCTGCTGAACCAGGCAGGCCATGCTATCACCACATTTGGCAGATTTGTCGGGCCCGGGTTCATGGTTGCCGTTGCCTACATTGACCCTGGCAATTACGCAACGGGCATCAGTGCCGGCGCCACCTATAGATACAAGCTGCTGTTCATCATCCTCCTCAGCAACCTGTTTGCCATCCTCCTGCAGAGCCTGTGCATCAAGCTGGGCACCGTCACGGGCCTGAACCTCGCAGAGGCCTGTCGGGCCCACCTCCCGCGCTGGCTCAACTTCGTCCTCTACATCTTGGCCGAGGTCGCCATCATCGCGACCGACATAGCAGAGGTCATCGGCACGGCAATCGCTATCAACCTCCTCATCCCGCAGGTGCCGCTAGTGGCAGGCTGTGCCATCTCGATCCTGGACGTCATGCTCATCCTGCTGTTCTACAGCCCCAACGGCTCGATGCGCGGCCTGCGGGCCTTTGAGGCCTTCGTCGTCGCCCTGGTCCTGGCCGTGGTCGTCTGCTTCTGCATACAAATGTCTTTCATCCAGAATGCCACCGCGGCCGAGGTCTTTCGTGGCTATCTCCCGTCCGCCGCCATCGTCCAGCAGCAGGGCCTCTACCAGGCATGTGGAATCCTCGGGGCCACGGTCATGCCACACAGCCTCTATCTAGGCTCGGGTATGCCCCAGTCCCGGCTGAAGGAGTTTGACACCAAGCAAGGGTCTCTTCTCCCACCTCCCGTCGCCGCCGACAGTAGGTTGACCACGGTAGCAGGGGGACGTGGTGGCGGCCAAGAGTTGGAGAAGATGAAGAAGACCCCCTACATCCCGTCTCTGGCGGCGATTCGACACTGCTGGAAGTATTCGGTCACGGAGCTGACAGTGTCGCTGTTCAGCTTCGCCCTGTTCATCAACTCGGCCATCCTCATCATTGCAGGCTCCTCGCTGTACGGATCCGAGGAGGCACAGGGCGATGATATTTTTGCCATCCACGGTCTCCTGACGCGAACCCTGGGGAAAGGCGCCGGGATCCTGTTCGCGTTGGCACTGCTTCTGTCGGGCGTGTCGGCGGGCATCGTGTGCACGATCGCAGGCCAGATGGTCAGCGAGGGCGCGCTGGACTGGCACATGCGGCCGTGGCTGCGGCGGCTAATGACGCGGTCCATCAGTATCACGCCCAGCATCATTATTGCTGGTGCTGTGGGAAGAGACGGGCTCGATGCCGCCCTGAACGGCTCGCAGGTGGTCCTGAGCGTGGTGCTCCCGTTTGTCTCGGCGCCCTTGATCTATTTCACCTGTATGAGCAAGTACATGAAGGTCGGCTCGGGACAGGCTCCAGGAGCACGTCAGGCGGCGGCTGCTACTGCAGTGGAAGGAGGAGGAGCAGGAGAAGAAGAAGAAGAAGACGATGATAATGATGACGAGGACCAACAGCTCCCGGCTCTGACCACAGCGGTGTCAGCAGGCGAGAATGTCAAGATGGCCAACTCTATACCAGTTGTTATCATAGCTGTATTGGTCTGGTTGATCATTGCTGCCATGAATGTAGCCAACCTGGTATTGCTAGGCCTAGGAAAGGAGTAACCATCAGACAATAATAACAATAATAATAAGAAGAAGAAGAAGAAGAAGAAATAAAGATTTCATTGTCAGGATGCACTTGCTTATCGCAGTCTGATCCTCCGCATACGCGGGTCCATTCCTCCTCCCTCAGCCTTGTCCAGTAACCGCACTCCCCCGCCCGTGGCCACTTCTCACCCTCTCACTACGGCCCTGGCACATTCCTTTTCTCTGTTTTCGTTCTTCTTTATTTCCATTTCTCCTTCACAAATATCCATCCGAATGACAGGCGCAATCGTCAGCAACATCCTCTCTCGGGCATGCACCCCCCCCAATCCGTCTCTGTATCCGAGCTGAGCTGCGAAGGGCTGAAATCCTCATGTCAATTGTTCTTTCGGGAGCAGATGCTAACAAGACGAGGCTGCGCTCTCGGCAAACCCAGATTGGCCGAGACCGATTCTTTCCCCACCTGCTGACACTGCAAAGCGAAAGGCGCCGCAAGTTAAGATGCAGCAATTATTTGGTGGATGGTTACAGTGATAGAATTTTGAAATCTGCTCTGCTTTAATGTCCAGACATGGAGCATGTGCCTCCTCTCACGTCCTTTTTCTGTTTCTCGCCCTTCCATCTCTGCTGTAACAGGCAGCCTAATTGATTGTTTTTAAGTACACACTTTTGGAATTCTCTCAAGTCTTAATCAATCGCTTTGTCTGCTAGAAGGAAGCGGGCCTCAGCAGCAGTTAGGCTGAAAAGAGAAAATCATCAGGAGGAGGGGACGGATGGACAAGTCGTCTACCCCGAGAATCCCATTCCGAGCCCGGAATACGGGGCGGCTCAACATCGAGTCCGTAACCAAGTTAAACCGGCGCCCCCCACCCCCCTTTTAGTTTAGTCATTTGATGTCTATAGCGCGAGAGCGTTCCAAGGTTGTTAGGGGGGGGGGGGCAGGCCTGACGACTTGACTTATCGAGTTTTTATTTTATTTTAAGTGTTATAGGGTCTTTGTTTGTTTGGGTGGTTGCAAGCAGAATTGGGAGAACATATAAAGTTACTGACACTAGACGTCTCATCTTGTGCGTCATCTTCATCATGCATTTGACAGGCCTCATGGAACAAATCTTTTGATCTGGTCTCATCCAACAACACCAGAAAACGGGTTCACATTGTGCACAGAGAGGGGGGATCAAGAAAGAGGAAAAGTTATCTCGTCTTTTTCTTTTCTTGAGAGAAAGTTGTGGCTTGGCTTGAGAAAGATAGATCAGCCCCTTGTGAAAACAACGCCGACGACAGAACAAGCTTCTCAACTTTCATCCTTTTCAAGCCGATCAACCTCTTCTGCTCTCTTGTTCCATTTTCCTTCTCACAGGACCAATTGCCACATCGTGTAAAAAGTACCATAGAGGTTTCTTTGAGATGACTTCCTCGGTCTCTGCGACGGAGGCCGAGAAGGCCTCCCAACTATCACAAGACACAGCAACAGAAGACGATGCAAAGCAGACCTACGTCGTCGACGATGACAACACCAAGAAGAACAACACCACGACGACCACCCCCCAACAAGAAGAGATCGTGTACCCCAGCGGCCCAACAAGACTCCTCATCATCGTCTCTCTCTGCCTGTCCATCTTCCTCGTCGCCCTCGACCAGACCATCATCGCCCCGGCCCTGGGCGCCATCACGGCCCAGTTCGACTCGGTCAAGGACATTGGCTGGTACGGCAGCGCCTACCTCCTCACCACCACGGCCCTGCAGCCCCTGTACGGCAAGCTCTACAACAGCTTCTCCGTCAAGATCGTCTACATCTGCGCCGTCGTCGTCTTCGAGGTCGGGTCGCTGGTCTGCGCCACCGCGCCCAGCTCGACTGCGTTTATCGTGGGCAGGGCCGTCGCGGGCATGGGCACTGCTGGCTTGTTCTCGGGTGCCGTCGTTATCTTGGCGTATACCCTTCCGCTGAGGCAGAGACCGCTCGCCTTTGGTCTCATTGGTGGCATGTGGGGGATTGCCAGTGTCGCAGGACCTCTGTAAGCAGTTTTGTCTTCTTTTTCCCTCTTCCCCCATCAGACATCTTTTTTGTTTCTATACTAACGCGTGCCTCATAATGGAAAAAGTCTAGGAGGTGTTTTTACAGATCACATCACATGGAGATGGTGTTTCTACATCAGTAAGTGCTTGAACGTTGTTGTTGTTGTTGTTGTTGTTGTTGTTGTTGTTGTTGTTGTTGTTGTTGTTGTTGTTGTTGTCGGTGTGGTCGTCGTGATGCTTGCTGTTTTCGTGGCTTGTTTGACCTCGGAAGAAAGAAGGAAAAAAGACTAACACTCATTACTTCTTCAGACCTCCCTATCGGCGGAGTAACCATCGTGGCCATCCTCTTCTTCCTCCACGTCAAGGGCCAGAAAAAACAAGGCGCCAGCCTGCGCGAGAAGCTCCTCAAGCTCGACCTCCTAGGCACCGCGGCCCTGATCCCCGCCGTCGTCTGCCTCCTGCTCGCCCTGCAGTGGGGCGGCACACAGTATCCCTGGAGCAACTCGCGCATCATCGGCCTCTTTGTCGGCTTCGGCGCCCTCATGGCCCTGTTCATCGCGGTGCAGTTCTGGCGCGGCGACGACGGCACCCTCCCGCCGCGCTTCTTCAGGAACCGCAACGTCCTCTGCGCCATGCTGTTCTCCGGCTTCTTCGGCGCCGCCTTCTTCCCGCTCATCTATTACCTGTCGCTGTATTTCCAGGCCATCCAGGGCGACAGCGCCGTCGAGGCCGGCATCAAGCTGCTCCCTCTGCTCCTCGCCACCGTCCTGACCTCCGTCCTCAGCGGCGGCCTCATCACCGCCATCGGCTACTACAACCCCATCGTCCTGCCCAGCATGGTTCTGTTTGCCGCCGGCGCAGGCATGATCACGACCTTTGCCCTCGACTCGCCCGTGCGCGTCTGGCTGGGCTACCAGGTGCTCGCGGGCCTGGGCATCGGCGTCGGGTTTCAGCTGGGCATCCTGGTCGTGCAGGCTGTGTTGCCGCCTGAGGATATCCCCGTGGCCACGGCCTGCGTTCAGTTTTTCCAGTCCTTTGGTGGTGCCATCTTCATCGCCGTGGCCCAGACCGTCTTCCAGAATGGGCTGGTCGACGGCGTCAAGCGTGGCGCGCCTGGCCTGGACCCGCAGATCTTTATCAACTCTGGTGCCGACCAGGTCAAGGAGATCCTGCAGTCCATGGGTATGGAGCAGTACACCACGGTCGTACTGGAGGCGTACCTGTCTGGGCTGCGGAATACGTACTACATCTCGGTGGCCTGCGCGAGTGCTGCATTCTTTGCCGCTCTGGGTCTGAGTTGGGTGAGTATCAAGAAGAAGAAGCAGCAGCCTGGGGAGGATCAAGCCTAGAAGAGGTGGTTTGTGTTGTTATACACATCTCTCTCTCTCTCTCTCTCTCTCTCTTGTATGAGTGATTGTTTCTACTATTGTCATGATGAATAGATGGGCATAGACTACATGATAGAAAAGAAGGGGGAAACAAGGACTCAGTGTCGGGTATCTTGGCTCCGGGTGAGGCTTTCCTTGCTTGATGTTTGGACCGCCTCGAGGGCGATGACTGGTGGAATGATATGTATATCTATAATCTATATAGTGTAATATGAGCTAGCCTTAGCCAGAATAGAACAGAGTCCAACATACCTTCTTCTTGCTCTTCTTCCGCCATGAGATGATGCGTCTATCTGTAGTATAATGCCGACACCACCCAGACTATGCCGTCTTTTCGCTCCTTGAGCAGGTTTCAAACGAGAAAAAAGCAGCAAGAATGGTCTCACCAGCTCATCAACCCCCTGGACCGGTCAAACCCGCCCCTCAGTTGGCTCTCGGGCTTGACCACCTTGCCTTGCAAAATGGTGTACTTGACGATCCCCTCAATGTCCTCAGGCCGCACGCGGGCAAGCCAGATGCACTGTGCCGCACCTACGCCGCCTTCGTCGCCCGCGTCTTTCTTCTCGGGCACGAGCACCTTCTCCCCATTCTTCGTCTGGCCCTCATCCTCCTCCTCCCCCTCAGCAGCAGCAGCAGCAGCAGCAGCCCTGTTGGCCGGGTCCAGGCCAAAGGCATCAGGCCGCCTGTAGATCATCATGTTGGCGCTGTACTTGTGCCCACCGACATGGCTGATAAAGTAGATGCCCACACCCCCGGGGCGCTCATCATCCAGATCGCGGAACAGGCCTAGAGGGCGTAGGTGCCTCTCGAGCTCCTTGCGCAGGAGGGGCGCAGACTGGCCGCAGCGGGCGTCGCGGGTGCGCTGGGAGCAGAGCAGGACGAGGGCGGCATGGGGGGAGGGGCGGGAGGCGAGGGCAGAGTGTTTGGGAGCGGCCTCGGGCACATTGGGAGGAGGGAGAGACCTTGGTAGAGAGTCGTAGACGGGGGCGAGGGCCGAGGTGCTGGTGGGGGACTTGTTGATGTAGCTGGAGATGAGGTCGGGGACGTTGGCGGGGGTGACGTGCTCGACGATGGCGAAGGCGGGGAGGAGGAGGACGGTGGTTGGCTCTGCGTAGTCACTTGTGTGATGGGGCGTTGGGATGTTGGAGGCGGATAGCATGAGTCTCTATAAAGAAACAAGAAAGAAACGAAGGGAAGTCAGCATTGGAAAGGAGAAGAAGACCGACAACAACAAGATCAAGATCAAGAGCACTCACACCATTGCTGGGTTTCTGGGCAGCATCAATGGCCTGCATTACGCTCCCCTTCTCGTCGGCCACATTGCGCACCCAGTCCGACTTGCCCGTGGCCACAAGCACATGCGTCGCCCAGCCCTTGACGTGGCCATACAGCTCGTCCTGTAGCTCGACCTTGAAGCCCTTTGGGTACTGCACGTGGCACGACTCGCAGTCGCGCAGGCAGTCTTCGCCGTCGACCTCGGGTGTGACCTTGGGGAAGAGGTCTGGTGTGGAGGACGAGGAGTTGGCATTGGCAAGGCGTTTGGCCCCGCTGACCAGTGACTTGAACATGTTGCGGCTGGTTGGGGTGTTGGTGTCCTTTTTCCCCCCGGTGTTGGTGGGGGTTTTGGGGGGAAGAGGGGAAAGTACTATGGATGCCTGTGGCTCCTGCCAAGTGGTGGATGATGTTTGAATATTATCCTACAGGGAAAGAGTGACTGGATGATGAAGGAAGGAACTTAGTGAAAGAGTACTTTGTACTCTTAGGAGCGTACTTTATAGGAAGTACTTGAAAGTAAGAAGTCACTCGGTTCCTTATCGTGAGAGGAGGGGATTTGACTGAGAGAGAGTAGAAAAATGTTGCAACTATTTATATCTGCACACTTATGTATTATTGTTGAACAAAATAATAGAGAGAGGCAGAGGAAAAGAGAGAGAGAGAGAGAGAGAGAGAGAGAGAGATAGAGAGAGAGCGAGCTAAGAGAACTAATAGTGAGCACATCTCGGTCATTGTCGACGTCTCGGAGCAGCTTTCGACGGGCCCGGCCTTTTTGAATCGAAATCTATCTCGTTCGGCATACTCGCGGTAAAACTGCATCCTATGTACTGTAATCATGGCACATAAGCCACAGGGCTTCGTATCCCCGAGCTGCCGCCGTCTTACCGACGCCAAGCATCCTCCACCCGTCCCGCCCCCGTCCTGTCTCCTCCGTAAATACGCCGTTATCCCCTCCCGACCTACATATGAATGTTGTCGTTGTCGTGCATGTGCATATCCCATCTGCTAAACTACATACTATGTACATCATCTTTTCACTCTAGGGCAGTCCTGCAGTCCTGCAAAATGGCGATGCACAAGACAGACTCGGTTCTCTCTGTCTATCTCCGAGCATGCCCGCTTCCTAAGTCAACTCTGCCTGATTTGGAATCTATGTTGCCAATCTCGTCGCAAGGAGGGGTGGAAAGAAGATGGAGAGGACTGTGTACACCTCAGCCTGCATCCTAACCTCACGAGTCTCGTTGTGATTCCCAACGTAGAACTATAATAAACCTAGTCATAAAACTCATAATAAGGCGGCTGCTGCTGCTGCTGATGAAGAATGATGAACAATTGGCATCTTGTCGTCGTCTAAGTGCTGCTGCTGCTGCTGCTGCTACGCCGCCTTCCTCCCAGAACGGTATCCACCATCCACATTCCCATTCCCATTCCCATTCCCTTCCTCGTCGTCCTCGCTGTCGTCCTCGCCCTGTAGAGCAAAAGCCTTCTTCCCCCCTTCGCTCTTGCGCCGCCGCAGCTCGCCTCGTCCCTTCATCTCCTCTCGGATCTTGCGACTCACCTCGTCCAGCCCCTCCTTGGAGTCCAGCGTCGTGAACGCGCTGATGGGGAACCCTGCCGAACCAAACGCCCCGCCGCTGCTGCTGCTGCGGCTGCGTGACCGTGACGGCGGCCGTGTCGAGAACATGCCCACCCTGCCAATGTTGCTGTACGACTCGTTCCGAGGCAGGCCCCGGCTCGATGAGTTGGTGTCGCGGCGCACCAGTGGCTTCGTCGTCGGACTATCCGCTTCGGCAGAGATAGACATGCCGCTGTCGCGTCTCCCTGGCCAAGCCCCAGCCCCAACCCCAGGAGTCTTGGGTCGGCCCTCCTCCTCCTCTTCCTCCTCCTCTCTGCTTCTCCTCGTCGTTGTCACCGCTGGGTCTGCCACAATCCGCGTCTTGTCAAAGTCGGAGAACATCTCGGGCCCCAGCTCGTTGATCAGCTGCGTCACCCGCTCGCTCAGATCCGCCCGCCTCTCACGCAGCTGCTGGATGTTGAAGCTCGACGCCGGGTTGATGCACATGACCAGCGGCCGCAGCGACTTGAAGATGTCCATGCCCACCTCGCCCAGCCGCAGCGCCGCAAACGTAATCAGCGGGAACAGAACCCACCCCGTCGGGAACGCCACCCACAGCGGCAGCCAGCCCGGCACGTAGTCCCAGTAGCCCCAGAGCCGGTCCGCGTATACGCGCCACACAAAGATGCAAATGTACGTGTTATACAGGATGGGTGCAAAGAAGAGCGCCGTCATGATCTTCCACGTGGCCATCACGTCCCGCCCCTGGATCTTGACCGACGACCCGGCCAGCGCTTCTCTGGCCTTGCGGATGCTGATGTATTTGGTCAACACGAACACGGGCGTGAACAGCATCAGGCCCGGCAGCGTCCCCAGCAGGAGCACCAGCAGCTTCACCACCCTATAGACGGCCGTGAGCACCACGGTGTGGATCGGCATCCGCGCGTACTGCACCTGGTGGTCGCGAATGTTCAGGTATTTGAGCTGCTTGTTGTACTCCTTGACCGCCCTCGAGAGCTGCACGATCCGCGGGTCGTCCTTGTACCGCTCGTAGCCCATGGCCAGCCGCCGGTTCAACTCCACCACGTAGGGGAGGGGGAGCTTCTTGCCCGTCGGTTTGTAGAGCCGCCGCGCCGCCTGGATGAGCATGAGCGTGTCGTAGTCGGGTGTCTGCACCGTCACCGCCGCCAGGCCCTGGTACACCGAGTCCAGAAGCTGCCCGATGGCCTCCCGCCGCTGTCCGTGCTTGTACATGTCCACGAGCTCCGTGGGGATCTCGATCGGCTGCCCAAACTCGACCACGGCTCTCGACCGGAACTTGTGCGCGTGGAAGTAGTTCATGCCTACCGGCACCACTTTCAGGTCGACGTCAGGCGAGTCGGCCAGCGCACCGAGCGCCATGATCGCCACGCCCGCCTTGATGGGCAGCAAGCCTGTGCGGTCGTGGCTGCCGCCCTCGGGGAAGATGCCCACGCAGCCGCCAGACCGCAGCCTGTCGAACACAGCCTCGTACACCTTGGTCTGGTCAATGTGAGGCGCCAGCTTGTACTTGGTCCCCTCGTAGCCCTGCTTGGGTCCCTTGAGGCTCTGGTCCGTAAAGTTCCCCGACTCGTCGATGTCTTCGCGGCCCGTCAGCTGGAACAGCGCCAGCCTCGTCTTGAAGGGGCGCTTAACCCTGATCTCCTCGGGCCCTAAGATCTCGGCAACGTCGACGCTGGTGCTCGCCTGGCCCTTGGCCGAGGGCAGAAAGATCATGCCGCCGATCTCGGCCTCCTTGTCAAAATGTGTACCGATACCGCGGATCAAAGTCGGGTCTCTGAGGGGTTCGGGCAGGTACACGGTGCCGTTCTTGGGCTTGGCGGCGTCCTGTGCCCGGCCGACGGGGACTGCACCTGTCTGGCGCGAGGCCCAGCCGATGAAGCCATGGACAGACTTTTGGGCTACCAGGAGGGACACGCGCCGCTTCGCCTCGTTTTTCAGGGTCCGCTGAAGGATCAGGGCATCGACAAACTGGAGACAGCATTAGTGGCCTCCTTGTCAGTCTGTCGTCCTCGCATCGTCGCCAGCCGTTGCCGACATACACCACTAGGGAGAGCTTACCTGGTTGGCGTGCGGCGCGGCGACAAACAGGACGGGCCCTTGTCTGGGGACCTTCCAGGAGCCTCGCGGGTGGACCTCGCGGAAGAAGAGGTCGACAAAGATGGACATGCACCACAGGAAGGTGTCATACTTCCAGTTGCTCATGGGGTAGAGCTCGGTGTGTGACTTAGGAGAGCTCGCGCTTTGCGGAGGCGCCTCGTCCGCACCCTTGCCGGGGGCCATTTTGGAGGAAGCTTCTCTGCTCTTTTCTCTCCTCGCCCTTGGGCCGCCTCAGGTTCTGCGCTGTGTGATCTATTGTACGTGTTGGGTTGGTCTCTAGGAGGAATTTGTGTCTGTTATTTCATCCGGCTTCAACTCGGGATGATCGGGGATGAGAGAAGAGAGGGCGGGTCGACGGGTGGAGAAGTAAATATCGAGAAGGGAAGAGGATGCCGGGACGAGGGGGGCCTAGTTGAACATGGTGTCCATATGCTATAAGACGAAGGAAGAAGAAAAAAAGGAAGAAGAAAAAGGCCAGTAGATATAGGACTGGGCCTTTTCTTATAATCAGTGTGTCCACGAGAGGGTTGGGAAAAGAAAAGGAAGAGGAGGATAAGGCAGCTTTGAAAAATCTCAGGCGACCCTTGCATCCCAGTGGAAACCCGCTGTAGAACATACGAAGGGCAGGGCCCCGCCCCTAACAGATCCCCTCTCAAGGGGCCCCCGTCCAGCTGCTATAGGCAGTGACGTGACCAGGATTACAGCACATGGCTATTGAAAAGTAAGTACACATAGCACCCGAGTACAGCGACCAGGTACAAGCAGCAAGCACCAGCCACAAGCACATGCACATGTATTGCACATGCCATCCCCAAGATCTAGGCCATACCCAATCATGGCCCCGCTGCAAAACACCCACTAACCAAGCACCATAGTCTGTCTGTACATGGTCACATGATGCCTGAATACATGCCATGTTTCTCCCCCCTCTTCCACTCAAGACGTCTGTTTACCATGCTCATGCAGGTAGGCATCTTGTTTAACTATTATAATTTCCTGGTTAAGAAATCCTGTTCAGGATAAATGCAGATCAGAGCATATGACATGATGAAACCATGAAGATAATGATGATGGGGCTGCGGGGTAGATAGGAAGCTGGGTATGTACTATGACATGACCTTGCAGCCTCTCCTCTGCTACTAGTGCTACCAAGTTACTTGCTATACCATAGTAGACACAAGTACTTTAGTATGTACGACTACTGCTGCTACACACCACTACACCCTATGCCGACTCTCTCCAATGCATTTCAGCTCCCCAACGCAATTCCAAGGAAACTAGTTGAGGATGCAACTTTCTGTTGAAGAGAGAGAATGTGTTGGATGGGGTTACAGAATGCATGTCTTTTACTCTACACCCTTGACCAGAACAAGAGGGCTCATGCATAGACCCACGGGGCTTTGCCTGAATTTGCTGGCCATATTGCTTTCGTCCCTTCCCTCTTGTTCGGCTGAGCGGATGAATCAAGAGATAGTATAGACGTCTTACATGCAAGCCGACTGCAGTTTCTTTTTGGTAGGTCGTTGATCAGATACGCCCGTTGCCTTTGCCGTTGCCGTCATCCCGACGTCTCAAACCAAGCATAGGAAACATTGGCAATAAAGTAGATGAATAAATAAGAAAAAGGAAAAGAGTAGGCAATTCTGGTCTGGCGCTATGGATTTATTTTATGCAAATATGATATGATAATCGTCCTCACCTCTTTGCTCTTCCCTTTCCCTTTCCTCCTTTGCCTTTCTTCTCCGGCACGCTGGTCTCGCCACCGTCAAGCTCCTCCTGGGTCACCTTGCCCTCCTCCTCCATCTCCTTGAGCTTTTCCTGCCCCGAGATGAACATGGTCAGGTCGTGGTTGATGTCCTTCTGCTCGGCCACCTCCGCCTGTAGTGCCTCTGCCTGCGACTTGAGCTTGTCCACCTCCTTGTTGACGTGCGTCACCTTCTCCAGCAGGCCCTTGTTGAGCTGCTTCTCCTCCTGTAGCGACTGCCCCAGCTTCCGCGCCAGCTCCGTCGACTTGTCCGCGCGCCTACGCTCCCGCTCGAAGTCTCGCTCCAGCTGCGGAATCGTCTCGTCCCGGAGGGCCCGTTGCTTCGCCTCCAGAACGCGCAGCTTGCTCAACGCCTCGGCCGCTTGCGAGGACGCTGCCTCTGCTGCTGCCGCCGCCTTGGCCGCCTTGTCGGCCGCCTTGCTAAAGATCTCCTCAAAGTATACCCGCTGGCTCTCCAGCTGGCTCGTGAGGAGATGCGTGTACTCCATGCCGATGTTGTCCAGCTTTGCGCGGGGCACCACGTCCGCATCCGCCCCGCCCTGCTCGTTCCCCGCCTCTCCGTTGCGCCCCGCCATGTGCGTGCTGGGGAACTCGACCACCTTGCCCTCGCCCTTTTCGCGGATCAGCCGGTGCACCCACATGTCGCCTGCATAGTCCCAGACGTGCTGTGTCTCCAGCTCCAGGCTGAAGCAGTGTGCCGTCTCTTTCCAGTGTTCCTTGGCATGTGCCCTCTTGTAGCGCCCACAGCCCACGTTCCCGCAGATGAGGCAGATCCAGAGGTCGTCCGTCGTGTCACACCTTCCACATATATTGGAAATTCCCTGGCCGAACGGGTGCGAGTATGGGTCGTCCGCATCCCCAGCGATCGGGGCTGGGTTCGTCGCACGGCACACGGGGCAGCCGGAGCCCCTCCAAGACTGCAAGCATGTACAGTGAAAGACGTGCTGGCAGGGGATGGTGATGAGGCCAGACGTCTCGTCCATGCGCTCGAGGCAGACCGTACATGTGGGCAGCTCGACGAGGTCGGGTGTTGGTGGTGGGAAGGGCTTCAGTGAGTTGATCTGCCCGACGGCGGAGGTCTTTCTCGAGGAAGAACTGGCGGTCGGCCCATGGGAGGGCGTCTCGATGGTGATAGACTTGATAAACGTGACGTGACAAACGGCCTCGTCCCGCATAGGGCCGAAAGCCTTTCCGTCAAACTCGTGCCTCCATGCCTCGGCTGCCTTGCGGTCGCGAAGCTTCATCAGCACCATGTAGGTGCCCAAAGTGCTCGTCATCAGCATTCTGTAGTGTGCGACATCGCTTAACCATCTTTGTCCCACAAAGTTCAGGAAGCCTACTGGCGAAAGGTAGCTTGGCACGGCAGGTATGCACAGGATCGTGCCGTCCTCGCCGTCCAAACACTCGCCAGCAGCATCTGCAGCGGGCTCGAGGCCGTGTGCCTCGCGGTAGAGATGCACGATGCCCCATCCTGCTTCGGTATTCTTGCATTCTAATGGCATGAATTGGGCTTTCGTTTCCGTCCCCGGCCCGCCCAGGTTGGGACCCAGCGAGGCGGCCGGGCTGGGTTGGTGACTGTCTGCCATCTGGCCGTCGTGGACGTCGAAGCTCTCGATCCGGATAGGCCCGAAGCGCCAGTCCCTGGCTGCCGTTCGAGGTCCTATGCCGGCACGGAAGCCTGGAGCCGGAAAGCTCTTGGACCGTTCCCTCCTCTTGCCCGTATTCACAAACTCGATGTTGTTGCTGTCGCCTTCTTGGCCCTCGTCCACGGGTGACGACCTCGAGGCACCGCAGTCGATCACCCTGGCCGAGTTATGATGCAGAAGCCGGCGGTCCTCAGCAGGAAGGTATTCTTCAAGGTGAGATATCCCCTTTTGTTTGTCTCGCTTCGTAGAAGGGGTCGAGGCTGGGCCGTCGTGGTCTCTTCGCGGGTGGGAGGGGAGGATGTCGAAGATTGTACTTTCTGGAGTTCGTAGCCAGATGTCGGGTGTCGTCGTCCCGCCGATATTATCGCTGGCCACGGGGACAGTCGATAATGGCCTTGGGTAGAGCTCTATTTTTAAATGATAAGAGTATGAATGCATACTTCGAGAACAGGAAGAAGAGGTGGGCTCTTCCCCCTATCTGCGGTGAGCCCTGGGGGTCTCGAGCCCAGGCGATGTGGCCACTCAGTATACCGCCTGCACAGCAATGGGTGAGAGGGATGTCGAAGTCTTGCGGAAAGCGACAAAGATCCTTTTGTCCAAGGTTTCCTAGATTGATAATACGCCGTTAGAAGCTGCGCGTGTTTCCAGCTTCCTCCTCAGGGTGGCAAGAAATGCGGTTCCGCTTCACTATTAGTCAAGAAGAGCGTCAGAAGGTGAATCATAGTTGTAACAGCCAAGTTCTTGTGCAGTGACAGGCGCGGAAGTTGTATCGTGCACAGCAGTGGCATCGAAGGTCGGGAAATTCTCGTCAGACGGGCGAGGAGCGCGTTGGGTCCCGCTATTTACTAGGCGTAGTAGAGGGCCCCTGTTGACCCGCTGCCTTTCGGGAGACGCCCCTCAATGACGTGTTTATCGCAACACCAAACAAACATCACGAAGACAAATACCACATATGACCTCGCAGAAGGTATCTATTGCTCCATAAATCATCTTGTGGTCTCTGTTACGATAATTCAAGTGTTCTGTTCGAATTTGCTCTTTAGTCGTCCATCGGCGACACCGCCGCCACGACAAAGTGTACAGGCCATCCCGCCACCGCCACCGCCACCGCCACCATACATTTGATGCAAAGCGTCCTTGCTGAGTCATATATCCTACAGCGCAGAATGGGACACATGTCACAGAGGCAACACAAAGGTCAGAGATTTTTGGGTGGGTGGGTGTGTGTGTAGACTCGGTTGTTCGAGTCTACAATCCTCAGATTGGGTATGCTACCAAACCTCTCCCTTGCACTGACGATAGTAGTTGTCGTAGTGAACTTGCCCCGCATTAATCCCCGTATTCATGCTCGACTATCCGTTCCACCAACCGATTCAACGAGGAACGGCTTACTGTCCGCCACGCAGACGCAGCACCAAGTGCAGCGTCGACTCCTTCTGAATGTTGTAGTCTGAGAGTGTCCGGCCATCTTCCAGCTGCTTGCCTGCAAAGATTAGACGCTGCTGGTCTGGTGGGATGCCCTCCTTATCTTGAATTTTGGCCTTCACGTTGTCGATCGTATCCGAAGACTCGACCTCGAGAGTAATGGTCTTGCCAGTAAGCGTCTTGACGAAGATTTGCATGCCACCGCGCAGACGAAGGACCAAGTGGAGGGTAGACTCCTTCTGGATGTTGTAGTCGGAGAGGGTGCGGCCGTCCTCAAGCTGCTTTCCAGCAAAGATGAGACGCTGCTGGTCTGGGGGGATACCCTCCTTGTCTTGAATCTTGGCCTTCACGTTGTCGATGGTGTCGGATGACTCGACCTCGAGGGTGATGGTCTTGCCGGTGAGGGTCTTGACGAAGATCTGCATACCACCACGAAGACGGAGGACCAGGTGGAGGGTGGACTCCTTCTGGATGTTGTAGTCGGAAAGGGTGCGACCATCCTCGAGCTGCTTGCCAGCGAAAATCAGGCGCTGCTGGTCAGGAGGGATACCCTCCTTATCCTGAATCTTGGCCTTCACATTGTCGATGGTGTCGGAGGACTCGACCTCAAGAGTGATGGTCTTGCCGGTGAGGGTCTTGACGAAGATCTGCATCTTGGCTGATGACGAAGAAAGAAGTGTTGGTGTATCAAAGTGATGGAATCTCGTTGGTTTTTTTGATGATGCGAGATGGTAGTTGCCAACGACGAAAAGACGAAGTTAGGTTATGGATGGATTAGTTGTAGGAAGAGAAAAGGCGAGAGGGAAATGTTGGGGGTTTGGGTCGAGGTTAAATAGGTGTAGCAGGTCGGGGAGGGGGAGGCCAAGGGAGGCAAACAAGGCATCGGTTGCGGTGGGTGAATCTGAGAGACACCCATAGAAGGTGGGTCCCCCTTGTCACTCCTGCCTACTGCCCACCGCTTCCCTGCCCCAAATGTGGGCCTGAATGGAAAGGGTGGGGCAATCTGACCAATCAAATACTGAACAGCCTCGCCAGAGGGTGCAAGTGACTCCGTTTCGCAAGCGTGGCTGGGGGGATAGAGAGGCAACCACTACGGTACCCGTCTGCCTATGTGTACCAAGTATGGATTACTGCATCGCACACCATAGTGCGGTGCGTGTGCACTATGGGATGGGTGTGGTGCACTTCTTGGGGAAGAGCGAGCGAGGTTAGGGCGAAAGGTCAACGGCGAGTTCCAGAACGTTGGGGCACGTTCTCGTCCTGAAGCAAAAGAGACAGAAGAAGGGTCGATAGAGCAGCTGAACCTTAATGCCACTTTGCACCCATCCGTCCCTTCCCGGCCCCCCGCCTGTTCCATCCCCTCTTCCGTCTCTTTCCTTATCAGGAACACACGTCACGAGGGCTGTGACCAACCCCACCTGTCTCTCATCCGTGTGTTGAACAAATCCTGTCGCAATACATTGTAGATATCGGTTCATTTCAGCCTTTCGTACTCATCACGATCTTTTCTTGTACCTTTATCACTGAAGATAAAGAGACTCAGCTTTCCATGCAAAGAGAGAGTTTTTTTTCCGCAGGCACATTCTTATCGCCCAATCCCCCGCACAATCGACGTCATGAGTTGGGCCAGACCGAGACGAGACGTCCTGGAGTGTGACCGTGCATACAGAAAGAGAACCCATAGGACCATACCAGTGACAAGATGGCGCCATACCAGCTCTGCAATGGCCTAAGTACGGGCACTCCGTGGTTCTGTGTTGGTCCTCAACCCCCCTCTTCCCCTTGCGAGCTAAGCAAATGGGACACCTCCAGGGCAACAACCTTGGCACGCTCGAGAATCTTGCATGGTGATGGCCTGATAGGTGCAGCCCGGCCATACTTACACACTCACTCCTTCACTCTCGCCTTGCCCATTCATTCAATACAATCTACTGCTGCAACGAGTCTGGACGCAGCATTACTTCCGATCACAGGCCTCTCTCCCTCTTTCACTCGTAACCCTTCGCCAATCCTTCGCATTTGAAGCGCCGTTACCCTCTAACAAACTCCCTTCCGAGGCGACCACTGGCCCAATCAAGCACACGCAGCTGGCCTCCTTCGGATTTTTCTTCTTCTTCATGATTCTTACAAGTTACGACATATTTTGACACAGAGCATGTTAGGGGCAGTACGGGATGAGAGGCTCCAGTAATTTCCACAGCCGAGCCGATGACCCGATGCCTGCATTCTTCTAGTTGTGCAGCCAGCCGACTGGTCGCGCTTTGGACTTGGTATACGTCTGAAGAATGTGTGGTACAAACGTAAGCAATTCGTGCAGGTTTGCTGCAAGCAACCCCCTACCCTTCTCAGAACGGCTGATGTGCGTTGAGTTTGCAATGGCGGTGAGCACATGGCCATGTAATCAGGAATGAGTGAACTGAACCGGCTTACGACACGTCTGGCACTCTCTTCCACTGGACGGACACTTTGCAAGCGTTTTAGGTTTGAACTGCTCTCTTTTTTTATTTTTTATTTCTTAAATGTCCTTCAGGATCGTATTGTTACTCTGACCGTCTAGCTCTGACTCCCTGCACCCTTCTCCCACCAGGACTTTTCCCCATCAAATTTCCATAGCAGCAAAAAACAAACCAAACAACCAGTGCGCGCTTTTCAAAAGAACAAAACCAAGATACAGGCATCTAAAACTGTCTGTCGTCGAGTGAATGGCTCCACAGCCTTGTTCTCTTTCCTCCCTCCCCCCAAAGATGAGTTGATCCTGGGCCGGAGAGGGGAAAAAGGAGGAAGAGAAGAGAGAAGCTCTGCAAGAATCAAGAATAATTGCCATCATTGGTCGTTCAAGGCATGAGTCTCATCGCCTGTCATAACGAACGCCGTTTCAATGCTGCCGCCGCCGCATATAATAAGTTCTATATGCCATTTGCCTGCGAAAAGGTGGTGGTTGGGGGGCTCATCAAATAAAAATGAAGACGCTGTTTGTCCGAGTCTCTTTTAGTGTCGTCCTGGCTCGTGTATCTAGGACCCCTCCCCCAAAAAAATCAATTGCGCTTGTGTTGTTGTGTTTCAGTCGTACACGTCGTTGGTCGTCAAGTGTGTCGTTAAGCTGTATTTGCTTTCCGGCACTCGAGCTTGTAGGATGTCGTCGCGATTGTGGCGGCGACCCGGCCGAGTGAGGATGCGCAAGTGTAAAAGGCCAGAAATAACAAAAAAATCACAAACGCCCTCGCTTCTCATGCCCTTCAAAAACTAGGAAATTCCCTGACGCTTCCATAAAAAAAGAAAAAAAAAGGATAATTGAAAAACTCTCCAGAAATCGTCCATATGTAAATTTAGAAGGAAAAGAGGTCTGAGAGACCCCTTCAGTTAGCGCGAATCACCAGTTTTGACAGGAACTTGTTGGACAGGGAGTCAAAGTCGTCCCTGTCAAACTTGGTGTCGGGCCTTGTTCGCAGATACGCCTCTGTTGTTGGGAGAAAATTGTCAGCGAATCAGATCAAGATTTGCGTACATGCCGAAGGGGGTATTATAAATAGATAGACACTCACCATGCTTGAGAACGTGTTGGCGGACCTCAGTCATGGCCTCACAGACGGCAGGATTGTTGTTGAGGAGCTGGCCGTGGCGGCGGGTATCCCACTCAGTGAAGGCGGGCAGCTTCTGGGAGATGGCGTGGAAGAGGCCGACAATGACGCCGACGGGAATGGTCTCCATGTCGGCACAGAACTTGTTGACAGCTACAGGGTCGGGGACGCGGTAGTGGCAGTCAAATTGCATCTCCTCCCAGACGGCGAGGAGGATGGAGGCAAGCATGAAGATGGTGGGCCAGTTCTTGAGGCGGTCGCCACTGTAGACGCTCGAGTACAGGGCAGAGAGCTCCTCGAGGATGTCCTTCTGCAACTCGCGCCACATGTCGGCCATGGCGCACTTGATCTGGAAGTTGATCATAACGGGTGCCACCACCTTACCAAAATACTTGGAGTCCTCGTCGTCGATCTGTCCGTCCAGCTGGTCCTCGGCGCCCTGCTGCTCGACCATGGTAATGTGCAGGGTCAGATTGTAGGCCAGGACGAGCTTGAGCGCCTTGCGGATGACAGGCATCTTCTCCTTCATGTAGAAGCGATGGGCCGTCTTGAGGATCTCGGTGATGAAGGGGGTACCCTCGAAGTGGTCATCGATGAAGGTCTCAAACGACTGGTCAATGTGCTTGTCGAGGTACTCGGACAAGGCGTCCATGGAGACACCCTCACGGCCGACGTCCAGCTTCTCGGTGCGGATCTCAAAATCGATGGGCTCCTGGTCCGTCAGGTGGGACTCGACCCAGTCGACCTGGAAGCAGCTCTCGTCGGCCACAAAGACCTCGCGCACCATGACGGGCAGGCAGAAGCCGTAGCCGTGGGTGATCCACATGAGAGTCTCCTTCTGGGCAAAGCCCTTGACGTTGTAGACGGACACGCCGCGATCGAGATGTCTCTCGTAGTCGGCCTTCCAGTCCTTCATGAAGAAGCCAATGTCCTTGATATCGATACGGGTGCAGGGAACCTGCCAGAGGCGGGCGTGCGAGGGCTGGCAGCCGGCACAGGGCTCGCCCTTGTCGCAGGTCTTCTTGAGGAACTTGCACCGCAGGCAGGCCCGCAACTTTCTGATCTCGCTGGCTTGCTTCCTCTGCTCAGGCAGCAGGGGCCCGCGGCGTCTCCCGACCTTCTTCTCACCGGTGCCGTCCTTCTTGCCGTTGGACGTCCTCCGGATGACGGCCTTTGTGGGGGGCTTGGCGATGGGGCTCTTCCTGGGGGCCGTGGTGCGCCTCACTGGGGGCGACACGGAAGAAGTGCCTGTGGAGCCAATGCCGGAGCCGCTGACAGGGCTCGCCCTGCTGCTGGCGGCGGCGTTGGCGGTAGCTGTTGCGCGGATGGGCATGGGAGGCACAGCAGCACCGGGGCTGATGATTTCGTGCGAGTGATGGTGCTGGTGCTGATGGTGATGGTGGCCGTCCCCGTGGAAGCAGTTGCGGTGACTGCTGGTGCTGTCGACAAACGAGTCCGAGCCAGGTGAGAAGGGTGAGATGGGAAAGTTGACCTCCTCCCAGCTGCCCAGCTCTAATGAATTGCCGTCGGACTGAGACGAGTCCGAGCTGGTACGCAGGTGCAGGGTTTGGCTGGGATTGAAGACGTTCTGTGCCTGTGGGGTCTGGGAAAAGGAGTCGTAGTTGGGGTGGTACATGTCGACCATGGCCCAGCCGCTCTCGCTGGAGTTCATAGAGAGCACCTCAAGGTAGGTGCCGGTGGGTGAGTTGCTTCCCATGCTGACGGCCCTGGGTAGCCCGTCTGCGAGGGGCTGCATGGCGGTCTCAAAGTCCTGCCAGTTGGCCATGCCGGTGCTCATGCTGGGACCTATGTTCCAGTTTGAGATTTGTTGGCTCGTCTCCTCGACGGGAGACATATTGAAACTGGAAGGGTCCATCTGGTGCAGGCTGGCCTCAAGAGCGGCCTGTGTGGTAGCTGGGAGATAAGCCATGGGTGAGGGCTGCAGGTTTGCCGCTGCAAAGGGGTTGAAGCTGATGAGGGCGGTGGATGAATCCTGAATGAAGTGAGACAGGTCCTGCGGAGAAGCCTGTAGTTGCTGCTGCTGTTGCTGTTGGTGCTGCTGGTGGTGCTGCTGCTGCTGCTGTTGTTGCTGTTGCTGCTGCTGCTGGTATGTCCATTCTGCGAGGAGTGAGGAGGCCTGCTGAGGGATGGCAGTGGTATATGGCGACGACAGCTGCTGGTGCGGACTCGACGCGGTTGAGCTATGGTGGCCGACTGGGGATTGTGCCTGTTGGTGGTGGTGGTGCTGCTGCTGCTGGAGGTCCTCAGGTGACGAGGGCGGCACAATGGTGTTGTTGATATTGGGAGAGTGCATCGAGATGGGAGAGACGCTGCTGGCGGCGGCGGCCATGTCTAAGGGCATGTGCCAGGAGCCCGCAGGACTGTGGTGGCCTGCGTGCTGCTGCTGCTGTTGTTGGACCATGGCGGTCGAGGCAGACGGTGAGGTCGTCGTCGTCGGGGTCGGTATTGAGTTTGGCGCGACGCTGGTTGTGAAGGTGGCGTATCGCTGCTGGTCCCGAGGGTCGAATGCAAGCTGCTCCAGCAATGCGGCCTGTCCTCCCTGGTGGGCGGCGTTGAAGTCAAAAGTCATGGCTGCCGAGGAACAATCAGAGATCCGCGGAAAAGGAGGAACCGATTGATATTGAGATTGGCGAGCCCTGGATGGTTTTGTGTGGTATGGAGATGCGTCTTTGCGTGGGGCGGAGCCTCTCTGGTCACCGCTCTTTCACACAGACACAGACACAGACACAGACACGCAAGGATCTCGAGGGAACAATGGGTTTGAAGGAGAAGGAAGAGAGGCCAGAAAAAGATATCAGGGAACGGTCATGAGGAGGCGCAAGCAACGGTGTCAATCTGGGGAAGGATAGATAAAGGAGAGCGTGGTCCCGCGAAAAGGTAGGGAACAAGAACTCAGGAGACCCTTGAAGACGACGGATGATTCGGGTGTTGTGGGTGTTGTGGGTGCAGAGGACAGAGAGATAGATAATATTGTGCGTGTGGTTGGTCCTTTTCTGTTGTTGTCGTTAGGAAGAGAAGATTGAGGCCCGTTGTCTGTCCGTCAAGATGAGGATTTGTATCGAAGCAGAGACTGCCGACATAGGGCGCGCGCGCACACACATACACAGCACGATTTTCTGCCTCAAATGTGCGCTGTGTGGCTCGATTCTCAAGTTTGATAGGGTCGTAGTCGGGAACAGGAGGGGCGAACAAGAAAACAACGTGACGAGAGACAGGACAGACAGACAAGATGACGAGGAGTTCGCCTGCTGACAAGGACGAAGGGGGAGGGAGGGGAGATGGAGAGGAGAGAGAGAGAAAAAGGAGAGAGGGGAAAGTCTGACGATGAATGTGATAGTCGAGGAAGAGGTAGACCAGTTTGTCTGGCCTTTAGGCTGGGGGAGGGGAGTGAGGTGGTGGTGGAGGTTGGATGAGGAGGGGACGAGGAGAATGAGGACGAGACCCTGATTTGGATCCTCTACTCTTTTCTCACCCACACGCTCTCTCTTCTCTGTGTGGTCGTTTTTCCCTGACCTATCGTCTCTCTTCTCTTTTCTTGTCTCTCGTGTCTCTTCTGGCTTGTGTGTGTTCCCTCCCCTCCCAGTCTTGGGTGTCTGTGGTCCTGTGCTGTCCCGTTCGCAATCATGGATGGATGGGCCAGGTCCAAAGTCCCGCACCACCAGGGAAACCGGAGACTCCAAGAAGAAGCGGTGAGCAGATGCACGTCGGACTGCTATGATCCCAGCCAGCCCTGGTCCAGCCAATCAACCCAGGCGCATGCACGAATCTTCGGGACCGGCCCTCCCATGAGGAGACGCCACCACCCTTGGAAAGCAGGAGCAACCCACCTCAATACAACCCAAGCCCTGACCTGCGCTACGCTACGTACCCTTACCCAAGAAAGCGGGGCCTTGTGTGTAGTCCTGTCCCACATAGTAGCATTGTGGAACCAATCGACGCCACGGCTTGTCCCCAGCCAGCCCCCCCAGCTCTTGGGACCCCCGGGGGGGGGGGGCAAGCTCTCGAATCCTGCCCACCCCCCCCCCCCCCCAAATGGACCAAGAGATGGAGAAAAGAAATGAAAGCCCCCTTCTTGTTTTCCTGCTCCTCCCTCCCTTTCCCTATGCATTTTCTTCGGTTTTTTTTTTTTTTCTTTTTTTTAAACGCCTTGTTTTTATGCGTGCAAAGCAGCGCCTTTTTTATTAATAAAAAAAAATATATATAACGTTATATANNAGCTCTCGAATCCTGCCCACCCTCCCCCCCCACCAAATGGACGACGAGATGGAGCAGAGACATGAGAGCCTCCTTCTTGTTCTCCTGCTCATCCCTCTCTGTCCCTAGTCATTTCTCTCGGTTTTTTTTTCTTTCCTGTTTCTTTCGGTAATAGAATGGAAGCCTGGATGGAAGCTTTGGATCCTCCTCAGGATGAGAATGCTGGGAGACCCATCCTCACCCTCGTCCTTGCTGGGGACTTTGAGGTGGAACCTGAGCTTGCCCTGGACGGCCAAACTGTAGTACCTACTTGTAGTAGTAGTAGTAGTACCTACTTTATATGCAGGAGATATGCAACAGTACTGTATGCAGTGTACATGACACAGTGCAATGGTCAGGTTCGAAGCAGGGCCTTCCCCAAGCTGGTACTGGCGAAGACTTCTTTCTCTCTCTTTCCCTCCCAATTCGCAGCCCTGTAACCTGCATACATACTAGAGCAGTACTTGTGCCGTAAGGCGACAAAAGGGACGATTTTTTTCATTTTGCTTTTTACGCACGGCGTCTTTCGCACTGTCTCGAGACAACCCTTTCCCAGATGAGAAAGTCCAGCCCCCGTCCCGGACCTCGTCCTCCCCCTCCACCTCCCTTAATTGCCTGCCGAAAGAAACAAAGGGCAAAGACGAAGAATAGACTCGAGCGAGATGAATGAGCTGTATTGGATGTGTGTACTTCTCTTCAACAGATGCTCGCTTACTCATCTATGGCCAACAAATCTTGGTGGCGAGACAAGTCGAGCAGAGAGAGGCCCTGAGGTCCACCATTTATCGTGAACAGACGGGGTACCTACCCGCTGTAAGCAGAGACGGATTCATACAGTTTGGGTCCCCTGTGTTTCGTCCCTTTTTTTTTCTTTTTTTTTTTTTTTTTTTTTTTTTTGTTTTTGGTTTTTGGTGGGGGTGTTTCTTTTTTTTGTGTGAGGGGGGGGGGG